>JARQOD010001400.1:0-99287 GCA_033576555.1 Oophaga sylvatica | reverse complement strand
GGAGGAAATGAGTCTGGGGGGAATGAGCCGTGGGGGAATGAGTGCTGAGGTGGGGAATGAGCGCTAGGTGGGAATGAGCGCTGAGGTGGGGAATGAGCGCTGGGGAGAATGAGCACTGAGGTGGGGAATGAGCGCTGAGTAGTAATGAGCGCTGAGGTGGGAATGAGCGCTGAGTGGGGAATGAGCGCTGGAGGGGAATGAGCACCTTGGGGGAATGAGCGCTTGGGAGGAATGAGCGCTGGGGAATGAGCACTGAGGTGGGGAATGAGCACTGAGGTGGGGAATGAGCGCTGAGTTGGGGAATGAGCGCTGGAGGGAATGAGCACCTTGGGGGAATGAGCGCTTGGGAGGAATGAGCGCTGGGGGAATGAGCACTGAGGTGGGGAATGAGCACTGAGGTGGGGAATGAGCGCTGAGGTGGGGAATGAGCGCTGGGGGAATGAGCGCTGAGGTGGGAATGAGCGCTGGGGAGAATGAGCACTGAGGTGGGGAATGAGCGCTGGGTAGTAATGAGCGCTGAGGTGGGGAATGAGCGCTGAGTTGGGGAATGAGCGCGGGGGGGAATGAGCACCTGGGGGAATGAGCGCTTGGGAGGAATGAGTGCTGGGGGGAATGAGCGCTGGGGGAATGAGTGCTGAGGTGGGGAATGAGCGCTAAGGTGGGGAATGAGCACTGAGGTGGGAATGAGCGCTGGGGAATGAGCACTGAGGTGGGGAATGAGCGCTGGGAGTAATGAGCGCTGAGGTGGGGAATGAGCGCTTGGGAATGAGCGCTGGGGAGGAATGAGCGCTGGGGAGGATTGAGCGCTGGGAGGAATGAGCGCTGGGGGGCAATGAGCGCTGAGGTGGGGAATGAGAGCTGGGGGGAATGATGCTGAGGTGGGGAATGAGCGCTGGGGAGGAATGAGCGCTGGTGGGGAATGAGCGCTGGGGGCAATGAGCGCTGAGGTGGGGAATGAGCGCTGGGGGAATGAGGCTGAGGGGGAATGAGCGCTGAGGGGAATGAGTGAGATGTTGGGGAATGAGCGCTGAGGTGGGAATGAGCGCTGAGGTGGGGAATGAGCACTGAGGTGGGGAATGAGCGCTGAGGTGGGGAATGAGCGCTGGGGAATGAGCACTGAGGTGGGGAATGAGCGCTGGGTAGTAATGAGCGCTGAGTTGGGGAATGAGCGCTGGGGGGAATGAGCACCTTGGGGGAATGAGCGCTTGAGAGGAATGAGTCGCTGGGGGAATGAGCGCTGGGGTAATGATGCTGAGGGGGAATGAGCTAAGGTGGGGAATGAGCACTGAGGTGGGGAATGAGCGCTGGGGGAATGAGCGCTGAGGTGGGGAATGAGCACTGGGGGAATGAGCGCTGAGTGGGGAATGAGCGCTGGGGGAATGAGCACTGAGGTGGGGAATGAGCGCTGGTGGGGAATGGCGCTGAGTGGGGAATGAGCCTGGGGGAATGAGCACTGGGGAATGAGCGCTGAGGTGGGGAATGAGCGCGTGGGGAATGAGCGCTGGTGGGAATGAGCGCTGGTGGGAATGAGCGCTGGGGAATGAGCGCTGAGGTGGGGAATGAGCGCTGGTGGGGAATGAGCGCTGGGGAGGAATGAGGCTGGGGAATGAGCGCTGGGGGGAATGAGCACCTGTGGGGAATGAGCGCTTGGGAGGAATGAGGCTGGGGGAATGAGCTAAGGTGGGGAATGAGCCTGAGGTGGGGAATGAGCGCTGGGGAATGAGCGACTGAGGTGGGAATGAGCGCTGGGGAGAATGAGCGCTGAGGTTGGGAATGAGCGCTGGGGAGGAATGAGCGCTGGGTGGGGAATGACGCTGGGGGGGAATGAGCGCTGAGGTGGGGAATGAGCGCTGGGGAGTAGTGAGTGCTGGGGAGTGAGCACGGACAAGAAATGGAATGAGCAACGTGTGGGCCAATGTGTAGACGAAAGTGGGGAAAGAATGACTGCATCCGAAACCTAAAAAATCAGCACTTCTGAGTGAAAAAAGCCTGAGTCACACGATCTTACACTGAAATGAGACTTGGTGTAACGAAAAAAGCGCAGATGAAAAGGAAAGAAGCAAATGAACAATAACAGTGGCTACGAAAATTGAGGAGCAGGCCCCGAGGGGCTGGGACTCACAATGCAGAAACCATGGGAGCCAAGAATGCAGATCTTATCTGAAAGAGCAGGTGCAGGAAGACTCCAGCAACTTCAAATGAACGCCAGATTGAGGAATGATCCCGGGGCGAAGTCATGGGAGGGAACTACGCTTAATGAGTGCCTGGTGCAGATTGCCATCCCTCGCTGGGGTCAGTAACTGTGTGAACCAGAGGGAGTTGCTAGAACACTGAACAGATTCTAACAGGTGGGGAATGAGCGCTGAGGGGGGAATGAGCGCTGGGGGAATGAGCGCTGAGGTGGGGAATGAGCGCTGGGGAATGAGAGCTGGGGGGAATGAGCGCTGAGTGGGGAATGAGCGCTGGGGAGAATGAGCCTTGAGGTGGGGAATGAGCGCTGAGGTGGGGAATGAGCACCTGGTGGGGAATGAGCGCTGGGGAGAATGACGCGATGGGGGAATGAGCGCTGGGTGGGGAATGAGCGCTGAGTGGGGAATGAGCGCTGGTGGGGAATGAGCGCTGGTGGGAATGAGCTCTGGGGGAATGAGCGCTGAGGTGGGGAATGAGCGCTGGTGGGGAATGAGCGCTGGGGGAGGAATGAGGGCTGGGGAATGAGCGCTGGGGGAATGAGCACCTTGGGGGAATGAGCGCTTGGGAGGAATGAGTGCTGGGGGAATGAGGCTAAGGGGGAATGAGCACTGAGGTGGGGAATGAGCGCTGGGGGAATGAGCGCTGAAGTGGGAATGAGCGCTGGGGAATGAGCACTGAGGTGGGGAATGAGCGCTGGGGAGTAATGAGCGCTGAGGTTGGGAATGAGCGCTGGGGAGGAATGAGCGCTGGGGAGGAATGAGCGCTGGGGGGGCAATGAGCGCTGAGGTGGGGAATGAGAGCTCGGGGAATGAGCGCTGAGGTGGGAATGAGCGCTGGGGAGTAGTGAGTGCTGGGGGAGTGAGCACGGACACAGAAAATAGAATGAGCAAACGTTGGGGCCCAATCTGTGTAGATAGAAAAGTACAGGAAAGAATTCTGACTGCAATCCAACAGAAACCCTAAAAAATACCAGCACTTCTGATTGCCAAAAAAACCTGAGATCACACATCTCTACCACCTAAATCAGATCTCTGGTGTAACAAAACAAAGCCGCAGCCACTGAAAAAACAGGAAAAAGCAAATGAACAAATAACAGTGGCTACAGATAAATTGAGAGGAGCACAGGCCCCAGGAGGGGACCTGGCTGACCTCCACAAAAGTGCAGAAAACTATGAAAAAAGCAAGCACAAAAAGAAAAGCAGAAAATATCTTATCTGAAAGCAGCAGGTGCAGGCAAGACTCCAGCAACTTCAAAATGAACCAGGAACCACAATTGAGACAAGAACAATTGATCACCGGCGACCATCATGGGAGGGAACCTCCCTTATATCAGTCCAGTCCGTGATCCCAGATTGCCATTCCTCGCTGTGAGGTTCAGTACTGTCTGTAACCACCAGAGGGAGCCTCTGCTCAGAAACCATCTCCAACACATTCATAACAGGGGGAGAATGAGCGCTGGGGGGAATGAGCGCTGAGGTGGGGAATGAGCGCTCAGGGGAATGAGAGCTGGGGGGAATGAGCGCTGAGGTGGGGAATGAGCGCTGGGAGAATGAGCCTTGAGGTGGGGAATGAGCGCTGAGGTGGGGAATGAGCACTGGGGGGAATGAGCGCTGGGGAGAATGAACGCTGAGGGGGGAATGAGCGCTGGGGGGGAATGAGCGCTGAGGTGGGGAATGAGCGCTGAGGTGGGGAATGAGAGCTGGAGGGAATGAGCTCTGAGGTGGGGAATGAGCGCTGAGGTGGAGAATGAGAGCTGAGGTGGGAATGAGCGCTGAGGTGGGGAATGAGCACGGGGGGAATGAGCGCTGAGGTGGGGAATGAGCACTCAGGGGGAATGAGCGCTGGGGTGGAGAATGAGCACTGGGGGAATGAGCGCTGAGGTGGGGAATGAGCGCTGGGGAAAATGAGCGCTGGGGGAATGAGCGCTGGGAGGAATGAGTGCTGGGGAAATGAGCGCTGAGGTGGGGAATGAGCACTGGGGGGAATGAGCGCTGAGGTGGGTAATGATCGCTGAGGTGGGGAATGAGCACCTGGGGAGGAATGAGCACCTGGGGGAGGATTGAGCGCTGGGGGAATGAGTGCTGAGGTGGGGGTTGAGCCCTGAGGTGGGGAATGAGCACTGAGGTGGGGAATGAGCACTGAGGTGGGGAATGAGCGCTGGGGAGAATGAACGCTGAGGTGGGGAATGAGCGCTGGGGAGTAATGAGCGCTGGGGAGTAATGAGCGCTGAGGTGGGGAATGAGCACTGAGTTGGGAATGAGCGCTGGGGGGGAATGAGCGCTGGGGGGAATGAGCACTGGGGGGAATGAGCGCTGGGGGGAATGAGCGCTGAGGTGGGGAATGAGCGCTGGGGGGAATAAGCGCTGAGGTAGGGAATGAGCGCTGGGGAGTAATGAGTGCTGAGGTGGGGAATGAGTGCTGGGGGAGTGAGTTCTGGTGAGAATGAGTGCTGGGAGAATGAGCGCTGGTGGGGAATGAGCGCTGGGGTAGGGAATGAGCGCTGGGGGAATGAGCGCTGAGGTGGGGAATGAGCGCTGGGGGGAATGAGTGCTGAGGTGAGGAATGAGCGCTGAGGGGAATGAGTGCTGATGTGGGGAATCAGCGCTGAGGTGGGGAATGAGCGCTGAGGTGGGGAATGAGCACTGAGGTGGGGAGTGAGCGCTGAGGTGGGGAATGAGCGCTGGGGAGAATGAGCACTGAGGTGGGAATGAGCGCTGGGTAGTAATGAGCGCTGAGTTGGGAATGAGCGCTGGGGGGAATGAGCACCTTGGGGGAATGAGCGCTTGGGAGGAATGAGTGCTGGGGGAATGAGCGCTGGGGGAATGAGTGCTGAGGTGGGGAATGAGTGCTAAGGTGGGGAATGAGCACTGAGGTGGGAATGAGCGCTGGGGAATGAGCGCTGAGGTGGGGAATGAGCGCTGGGGGGAATGAGCGCTGAAGTGGGGAATGAGCGCTGGGGAATGAGCACTGAGGTGGGGAATGAGCGCTGGTGGGGAATGCGCGCTGAGTTGGGGAATGAGCGCTGGGGGAATGAGCGCTGAGGTGGGGAATGAGCGCTGTGGGAATGAGCGCTGGGGGAATGAGCGCTGGTTGGGAATGAGCGCTGGGGAATGAGCGCTGAGGTGGGGAATGAGCGCTGGTGGGGAATGAGCGCTGGGGGAGGAATGAGCACCTTGGGGGAATGAGCGCTTGGGAAGAATGAGTGCTGGGGGAATGAGTGCTGAGGTGGGGAATGAGCGCTAAGGTGGGGAATGAGCACTGAGTGGAGAATGAGTGCTGGGGGGAATGAGCGCTGAAGTGGGGAATGAGCGCTGGCGGGAATGAGCGCTGAGGTGGGGAATGAGCGCTGAGATGGGAATGAGCGCTGGGGGGAATGAGCACCTTGGGGAATGAGCGCTTGGAGGAATGAGTGCTGGGGGAATGAGCGCTGGGGGAATGAGTGCTGAGGTGGGGAATGAGCACTGAGGTGGGGAATGAGCGCTGAGGTGGGGAATGAGCGCTGAGGTGGGGAATGAGCGCTGGGGAGAATGAGCACTGAGGTGGGGAATGAGCGCTGAGTAGTAATGAGCGCTGAGGTGGGGAATGAGCGCTGAGTTGGGGAATGAGCACCTTGGGGGAATGAGCGCTTGGGAGGAATGAGCGCTGGGGGAATGAGCACTGAGGTGGGGAATGAGCACTGAGGTGGGGAATGAGCGCTGAGTTGGGGAATGAGCGCTGGAGGGGAATGAGCACCTTGGGGGAATGAGCGCTTGGGAGGAATGAGCGCTGGGGAATGAGCACTGAGGTGGGGAATGAGCACTGAGGTGGGGAATGAGCGCTGAGGTGGGGAATGAGCGCTGGGGGAATGAGCGCTGAGGTGGGGAATGAGCGCTGGGGAGAATGAGCACTGAGGTGGGGAATGAGCGCTGGGTAGTAATGAGCGCTGAGGTGGGGAATGAGCGCTGAGTTGGGGAATGAGCACCTTGGGGGAATGAGCGCTTGGGAGGAATGAGTGCTGGGGGGAATGAGCGCTGGGGAATGAGTGCTGAGGTGGGGAATGAGCGCTAAGGTGGGGAATGAGCACTGAGGTGGGGAATGAGCGCTGGGGGGAATGAGCGCTGAGGTGGGGAATGAGCGCTGGGGGGAATGAGCACTGAAGTGGGGAATGAGCGCTGGGGGAATGAGCACTGAGGTGGGGAATGAGCGCTGGGGAGTAATGAGCGCTGAGGTGGGGAATGAGCGCTTGGGGAATGAGCGCTGGGGAGGAATGAGCGCTGGGGAGGATTGAGCGCTGCGGAGGAATGAGCGCTGGGGGGGCAATGAGCGCTGAGGTGGGGAATGAGAGCTGGGGGAATGAGTGCTGAGGTGGGGAATGAGCGCTGGGGAGGAATGAGCGCTGGTGGGGAATGAGCGCTGGGGGGCAATGATGTCATGTGTGCATCGCCACGAAGATCGTCGCGGTTGCACAGTCTGACTTCTCACAGCTGAGTTGCTGTTTCTTTGGGTTTGGCAGTTAGGGAGTTAATTCTGTCTGTGCTCAGTTCTGGGACTGGTGCAGGTTTCTCCCGGCTGCAATTAATTATTTGTTGATTGGTTTCCTTTAAATCTCTGGTTGTCTGTGTTGGGAGTTGCCAGTGAAATTCTTCATGCAGACCACAGATAGGATTGTATCTGTATAGACTTAAGTTAAAGAGCTCCTTAGTTGTTTTTAAGCTCACCTTGCTTAGAGTTTAATATCCCAGATCATTTATGTTCCTTCTGTGTTTGAGTGTGTATGCAAGTCTGTGTTTTCTCCAGTCTGTCTTGTATGTCTAATCTGTGTATTTAGCAGAGATCAGGCCATATCCCTCTGGTGTGAATCAGAATCCTTCTTAGGACTGATTACAGGGTTCAGGGACTGATAGGAGACAGGGTTAGGCTGGAGACTTGGACCTCTGAACCATTATCAGTACCTCCAAGGTGAGGGATTAGTTAGGACCCCAGTTTAGGGTCAGGTTAGACCCCCGGTCCTCCTCTTTCCTGTGACAGTGTATCAAGTCCTCAATATTAACCCTGAGTTCAACGGATATCGTGTCAGGTAAATCTATTCTATATTTACATGCTGATGTTGCTAATCTATATGTTGTATAGAGTGTTGTTCTTTTAAGAATAGTTTACTGACATCGTACACATATCATAAGACCGCGTGACAATTTCACTGGCCCATAAAATTATTCCCAGTTGCCATGGATCCAGTAGCCCAGCTGGCTCTGCAGTTGCAGGGATTATCCATGGAGCTGACGGACATTAAGTCCAAAGTTTTGTCTCCCTTGGAGCAAACCAGATTTGAACCTAAAGTAGCTCTCCCGGACAGGTTCACTGGTGGGCGAGACAAATTTTTCACCTTCCGGGAGGCATGTAAATTGTATTTTCGGCTTCGGCCTCGATCATCAGGGAGTGAAGAGCAGAGAGTGGGAATTGTTATCTCGCTCCTACAAGGGGACCCTCAATCCTGGGCCTTCTCCCTTCCTCCGGGATCACCGGCTCTACAGTCAGTAGATCGATTTTTTACTGCCCTGGGTTTGGTATATGATGACCCAGATCGGGTCTCTCTTGCTGAGACAAAATTACGTAAGATACAGCAGGGAGATCGTCCGGCGGAGGAATTTGCTTCTGAGTTCCGTAGATGGGCCACAGATACTCAGTGGAATGACCCAGCTCTTAGGAGCCAGTTTTGTCATGGGCTTTCTGACAAATTAAAGGACGTTTTGGCTCAGTATGATTCTCCTCCATCACTGGAGGCTGCTATGGCCCTAGCTATCCGTACTGATAGACGGCTCCGGGAGAGGTGCGAGGTAACTCCGCCCCCTGTTGTTACTCCACCTACTACTAAAGTCCCTTATGTTGAGGTTCCCCTTGTCTGTTCGGAGGAGCCTATGCAGTTGGGAGGGACATCATTTCGTAGGAGGGGATTGGCTGTACGCCGCAGGACTAGAAGGTGTTTCTTCTGCGGGAAAGAGGGACATTTTGTTGGGGGATGTCCATCCCGTGCCTTGTTGAGCAAAAAGTCGCCGGAAAACTGTTAATCCCAGGTTGTGTGGTGGACGACAACCTGGGAGTATGTATTTCGTCCGCTAGTTCTTCTCAGTTCCTTGTACCAGTGGAGGTGGTGGTTGGTACGAGAGTGGAGAGATTTTCTGTTCTTCTTGATAGTGGGTCCGGGGCTAATCTGGTTGACGCTCAGTTTGCTCAGGCTCAAGGTATGCATCTGAGTGTATTGGTCAAACCGATCCCTATATTCTCCATTGACGCCAGGCCTCTCGGCCAAGGTAGCTTTGTTCATGAGGTTCATAACATTGACCTTCGGGTAGGGGCAATACATAGGGAACTATTATCTTGTTATGTGTTGGAGGGTCTACCTACTCCTATTGTGTTGGGACTTCCTTGGTTGGTTAAACATAACCCTGTGATTAATTGGCAGTCCAGAGATATAAGCCAATGGGGGGAGTTTTGCAAAAGTAACTGCATAAACACAGTCATCAGTGCGGTCGTGCCTAGTACTTTGCCTACTTTTTTGGAGGACTTTGGGGATGTGTTCTCTGAGGAGGGGTGTCAGGAGTTGCCTCCTCATCGTGTGTATGACTGCTCTATTAATTTACTTCCTGATGCTAAGTTACCTAAAGCTAGGTTATATAACCTTTCTGGTCCTGAGAGGCAGGCTATGAAAGATTATATTTCGGAAAGTCTGGCCAAAGGGCATATTAGACCTTCATCTTCCCCAGTGGCCGCGGGGTTCTTCTTTGTGAAGAAAAAAGATGGAGGCCTACGCCCTTGCTTGGATTTCCGCGAACTTAATCGGATTACTGTTCGAGATCCGTATCCACTCCCTCTGATTCCTGATCTCTTCAATCAAATTGTTGGCGCCAAATGGTTCTCTAAATTGGATCTCAGGGGGGCGTATAATCTGATTAGGATAAAAGAGGGGGATGAGTGGAAAACGGCGTTTAACACGCCGGAGGGACATTATGAGAACCTTGTCATGCCTTTTGGTCTGACTACTGCACCAGCAGTATTCCAACATTTTGTTAATGACATTTTTCGTCACCTTGTGGGGCTGTTTGTGGTCGTTTATTTGGATGACATTTTAATTTACTCACCAGATCTTGTGTCTCACCAGGAGCATGTGAGACAGGTGTTGCAGATCTTGCGAGACAATAAACTATACGCCAAACTGGAAAAGTGTGTATTCGCCGTACAGGAACTTCAGTTTTTGGGTTTCTTGGTGTCAGCCTCCGGTTTCCGTATGGACCCTGAAAAGGTGAGAGCAGTGCTTGAATGGGATCAGCCAGAGGATCTTAAGGCTCTGCAGCGTTTTCTGGGGTTTGCTAATTACTACCGGAAATTTATTTGTAATTTCTCATCTGTTGTCAAACCTCTCACTGACATGACAAGAAAAGGGACGGATTTTTCTAAATGGTCGGACAAAGCTTGCCAAGCTTTTTCCTCTTTGAAAAAATGTTTTGCTTCGGCACCCGTTCTCATCCAACCAGATGCATCACAGCCGTTCGTTGTGGAGGTGGACGCGTCTGACGTAGGGGTGGGTGCTATATTGTCCCAGGGTCCGTCCCCTGGTAAATGGCATCCGTGCGCTTTCTTTTCTAAAAAATTGTCGTCCGCCGAAAGGAATTATGATATCGGCAATAGGGAACTTTTGGCCATTAAGTTGGCTTTTGAAGAATGGCGTCACTTTTTGGAGGGGCAGTCCACCCGGTCACCGTCATTACTGATCACAAGAACCTGCTGTATTTGGAATCTGCTAAGCGTCTGAATTCCAGACAAGCTCGATGGTCGTTGTTTTTTACCAGGTTTAATTTTGTTGTCACTTATCGCCCTGGATCTAAGAATGTTAAGGCGGATGCCTTGTCTCGCAGTTTCCCAGGGGCCGGGAAAATGGATGACCCTATTCCTATCCTTCAGGAGGGGGTGGTAGTGTCGGCTGTATGTTCTGAGCTTGAGGAGGAGGTGTTAGAGGCTCAGGGGGACGCCCCTGCAGGACCTCCAGGGAGACTGTTTGTCCCAAATCAGTTGAGACAAAAGGTTATTGAGGCACATCATAATTCTGCTTTAGCAGGACATCCAGGGAGTAAGGCTACTTTAGATCTCCTTTCTCGCCGGTTTTGGTGGCCTAACGTTAATAAAGATGTTTTAACTTTTGTCGCGTCCTGTGGGGTTTGTGCTCGCTCTAAGACCCCTCATACCCGTCCGTCTGGGACCCTCTTACCCTTGAAACTTCCGGAGCGTCCATGGACTCATTTGTCTATGGACTTCATCACGGACCTTCCTCAGTCGTCAGGGAAGACTGTCATACTGGTGGTTGTTGACAGGTTCAGTAAGATGGCACATTTCATTGCTCTTCCTGCCCTCCCTAATGCTAAAACTCTGGCGCAGGTGTTCATTGGGGAGATTGTGAGACTTCATGGGTTGCCTTCTGATGTGGTGTCAGATAGGGGGTCTCAGTTTGTGTCCAAGTTTTGGAGGGCATTTTGTTTACGTCGGGGGATGCAATTGTCATTTTCTTCGGCTTTTCATCCGCAGACCAATGGTCAGACAGAGCGTCTGAATCAAAGCCTAGAGACTTATCTTCGGTGTTTTGTCTCAGAGAACCAGGAGGACTGGTCTTCTTTCTTGCCTCTGGCAGAGTTCGCTCTTAACAACAGGCGGAGCGAGTCCACTGGTAAGTCCCCGTTTTTTGGGGCATATGGTTTTCATCCCCAGTTTTGTACATTCAATGGGGGGGGCCCTTCTGGGGTTCCTGAGGAGGAGCGTTTCTCGTCGTCACTTGCTTCAGTGTGGAGAGGTGTATTGAATAATCTGAGTGCTATGGGGAACCGTTATAAACGTATGGCTGATAGGAGGAGAGTTTCTGGTCCAGATCTGAATGTGAACGATCTGGTATGGTTGTCTACCAGGAATATAAAACTTAAAGTTCCCTCCTGGAAGCTGGGCCCCAGATTCATCGGGCCGTACAGGATCAGTTCCATAATTAATCCTGTGGCATTTCGTCTGGACCTCCCTCCTACGTTTAAAATCCACAATGTGTTCCACAAGTCATTACTTAAGAGGTACGTGGCACCAGTCATACCATCACCTCTACCTCCTCCTCCAGTGGTGGTCAATGGTAACTTGGAGTTTCAAGTGTCAAAGATCATTGACTCACGTCTGAATCGCCGGTCCCTTCAGTACTTGGTGCATTGGAAGGGGTATGGTCCAGAGGAGAGGACGTGGGTTCCTGCGTCTGACATTAACGCAGATCGTTTGGTGCGGACCTTCCACAGAACTCACCCGGGCAAACCTGGCCCTGAGGGTCCGGAGGCCCCTCGTAGAAGGGGGGGTACTGTCATGTGTGCATCGCCACGAAGATCGTCGCGGTTGCACAGTCTGACTTCTCACAGCTGAGTTGCTGTTTCTTTGGGTTTGGCAGTTAGGGAGTTAATTCTGTCTGTGCTCAGTTCTGGGACTGGGTGCAGGTTTCTCCCGGCTGCAATTAATTATTTGTTGATTGGTTTCCTTTAAATCTCTGGTTGTCTGTGTTGGGAGTTGCCAGTGAAATTCTTCATGCAGACCACAGATAGGATTGTATCTGTATAGACTTAAGTTAAAGAGCTCCTTAGTTGTTTTTAAGCTCACCTTGCTTAGAGTTTAATATCCCAGATCATTTATGTTCCTTCTGTGTTTGAGTGTGTATGCAAGTCTGTGTTTTCTCCAGTCTGTCTTGTATGTCTAATCTGTGTATTTAGCAGAGATCAGGCCATATCCCTCTGGTGTGAATCAGAATCCTTCTTAGGACTGATTACAGGGTTCAGGGACTGATAGGAGACAGGGTTAGGCTGGAGACTTGGACCTCTGAACCATTATCAGTACCTCCAAGGTGAGGGATTAGTTAGGACCCCAGTTTAGGGTCAGGTTAGACCCCCGGTCCTCCTCTTTCCTGTGACAGTGTATCAAGTCCTCAAGATTAACCCTGAGTTCAACGGATATCGTGTCAGGTAAAACTATTCCATATTTACATGCTGATGTTGCTAATCTATATGTTGTATAGAGTGTTGTTCTTTTAAGAATAGTTTACTGACATCGTACACATATCATAAGACCGCGTGACATTTGAGCGCTGAGGTGGGGATTGAGCGCTGGGGGAATGAGTGCTGAGGTGGGGAATGAGCGCTGGGGAGGAATGAGCGCTGGTGGGGAATGAGCGCTGGGGGGCAATGAGCGCTGAGGTGGGGAATGAGCGCTGGGGGGAATGAGTGCTGAGGTGAGGAATGAGCGCTGAGGGGAATGAGTGCTGATGTGGGGAATGAGCGCTGAGGTGGGGAATGAGCGCTGAGGTGGGGAATGAGCACTGAGGTGGGGAATGAGCGCTGAGGTGGGGAATGAGCGCTGGGGAGAATGAGCACTGAGGTGGGGAATGAGCGCTGGGTAGTAATGAGCGCTGAGTTGGGGAATGAGCGCTGGGGGGAATGAGCACCTTGGGGAATGAGCGCTTGAGAGGAATGAGTGCTGGGGGGAATGAGCGCTGGGGTAATGAGTGCTGAGGTGGGGAATGAGTGCTAAGGTGGGGAATGAGCACTGAGGTGGGGAATGAGCGCTGGGGGAATGAGCGCTGAGGTGGGGAATGAGCACTGGGGGGAATGAGCGCTGAAGTGGGGAATGAGCGCTGGGGGAATGAGCACTGAGGTGGGGAATGAGCGCTGGTGGGGAATGCGCGCTGAGTTGGGGAATGAGCGCTGGGGGAATGAGCACTGGGGGAATGAGCGCTGAGGTGGGGAATGAGCGCTGTGGGGAATGATCGCTGGTTGGGAATGAGCGCTGGTTGGGAATGAGCGCTGGGGGAATGAGCGCTGAGGTGGGGAATGAGCGCTGGTGGGGAATGAGCGCTGGGGGAGGAATGAGGGCTGGGGGAATGAGCGCTGGGGGGAATGAGCACCTTGGGGGAATGAGCGCTTGGGAGGAATGAGTGCTGGGGAATGAGCGCTAAGGTGGGGAATGAGCACTGAGGTGGGGAATGAGCGCTGGGGGGAATGAGCGCTGAAGTGGGGAATGAGCGCTGGGGGAATGAGCACTGAGGTGGGGAATGAGCGCTGGGGAGTAATGAGCGCTGAGGTTGGGAATGAGCGCTGGGGAGGAATGAGCGCTGGGGGTGGCAATGAGCGCTGAGGTGGGGAATGAGAGCTCGGGGGAATGAGCGCTGAGGTGGGGAATGAGCGCTGGGGAGTAGTGAGTGCTGGGGGAGTGAGCACGGACACAGAAAATAGAATGAGCAAACGTTGGGGCCCTATCTGTGTAGACAGAAAAGTACAGGAAAGAATTCTGACTGCAATCCAACAGAAACCCTAAAAAATACCAGCACTTCTGATTGCCAAAAAAACCTGAGATCACACGATCTCTACCACCTAAATCAGATCTCTGGTGTAACAAAACAAAGCCGCAGCCACTGAAAAAACAGGAAAAAGCAAATGAACAAATAACAGTGGCTACAGATAAATTGAGAGGAGCACAGGCCCCAGGAGGGGACCTGGCTGACCTCCACAAAAGTGCAGAAAACTATGAAAAAAGCAAGCACAAAAAGAAAAGCAGAAAATATCTTATCTGAAAGCAGCAGGTGCAGGCAAGACTCCAGCAACTTCAAAATGAACCAGGAACCACAATTGAGACAAGAACAATTGATCACCGGCGACCATCATGGGAGGGAACCTCCCTTATATCAGTCCAGTCCGTGATCCCAGATTGCCATTCCTCGCTGTGAGGTTCAGTACTGTCTGTAACCACCAGAGGGAGCCTCTGCTCAGAAACCATCTCCAACACATTCATAACAGGGCTCACAGACAAAGATAGAAGGACTTAAAAATCCTAAAAATTTTTTTAGCAAAAACACAACATGAAAATAGCCTCACCAGATATTGAAAGATGAACAGTGCACTAGCAGGATGCAGCCGGCTCCCACAGATAAAGGCTGGCGCAGCACAGGTGCCCTCCACTGATGAGGACAGCCACCCTATCACAAAAAAGTGATGATAAAGGTATAGGCTGCCTGGTGGAAAAACACACAAATAAGGCTTGCTTAGGAGGACAAAAAAGTGCAATGCATAGTGTCTGGATAGCAGCCTATTTATAACGCCCATAATAGAAGGCGGGCTGTTCAGCACTATATATGCATGACACAAAAAACCAGACCATCAAAAAGGAGCCTACCTGCACCCTGCAAAAGATGATAAAAAGTGCAAAAAAATGCATCTGATAAATGCATCAATGAGGTATTGGTTACTATTTTGGCCAAAGCAGATAAGCTCGCAAACCAACGGCAAGGTTCCCCATTATATTGCGAGTAACTAACTTACATCAATTCAAAGCTCACAGACAAAGATAGAAGGACTTAAAAATCCTAAAAAATTTTTTAGCAAAAACACAACATGAAAATAGCCTCACCAGATATTGAAAGATGAACAGTGCACTAGCAGGATGCAGCCGGCTCCCACAGATAAAGGCTGGCGCAGCACAGGTGCCCTCCACTGATGAGGACAGCCACCCTATCACAAAAAAGTGATGATAAAGGTATAGGCTGCCTGGTGGAAAAACACACAAATAAGGCTTGCTTAGGAGGACAAAAAAGTGCAATGCATAGTGTCTGGATAGCAGCCTATTTATAACGCCCATAATAGAAGGCGGGCTGTTCAGCACTATATATGCATGACACAAAAAACCAGACCATCAAAAAGGAGCCTACCTGCACCCTGCAAAAGATGATAAAAAGTGCAAAAAAATGCATCTGATAAATGCATTTAAGTCCTTCTATCTTTGTCTGTGAGCTTTGAATTGATGTAAGTTAGTTACTCGCAATATAATGGGGAACCTTGCCGTTGGTTTGCGAGCTTATCTGCTTTGGCCAAAATAGTAACCAATACCTCATTGATGCATTTATCAGATGCATTTTTTTGCACTTTTTATCATCTTTTGCAGGGTGCAGGTAGGCTCCTTTTTGATGGTCTGGTTTTTTGTGTCATGCATATATAGTGCTGAACAGCCCGCCTTCTATTATGGGCGTTATAAATAGGCTGCTATCCAGACACTATGCATTGCACTTTTTTGTCCTCCTAAGCAAGCCTTATTTGTGTGTTTTTCCACCAGGCAGCCTATACCTTTATCATCACTTTTTTGTGATAGGGTGGCTGTCCTCATCAGTGGAGGGCACCTGTGCTGCGCCAGCCTTTATCTGTGGGAGCCGGCTGCATCCTGCTAGTGCACTGTTCATCTTTCAATATCTGGTGAGGCTATTTTCATGTTGTGTTTTTGCTAAAAAAATTTTTAGGATTTTTAAGTCCTTCTATCTTTGTCTGTAGCTTTGAATTGATGTAAGTTAGTTACTCGCAATATAATGGGGAACCTTGCCGTTGGTTTGCGAGCTTATCTGCTTTGGCCAAAATAGTAACCAATACCTCATTGATGCATTTATCAGATGCATTTTTTTGCACTTTTTATCATCTTTTGCAGGGTGCAGGTAGGCTCCTTTTTGATGGTCTGGTTTTTTGTGTCATGCATATATAGTGCTGAACAGCCCGCCTTCTATTATGGGCGTTATAAATAGGCTGCTATCCAGACACTATGCATTGCACTTTTTTGTCCTCCTAAGCAAGCCTTATTTGTGTGTTTTTCCACCAGGCAGCCTATACCTTTATCATCACTTTTTTGTGATAGGGTGGCTGTCCTCATCAGTGGAGGGCACCTGTGCTGCGCCAGCCTTTATCTGTGGGAGCCGGCTGCATCCTGCTAGTGCACTGTTCATCTTTCAATATCTGGTGAGGCTATTTTCATGTTGTTTTTTGCTAAAAAATTTTTTAGGATTTTTAAGTCCTTCTATCTTTGTCTGTGAGCTTTGAATTGATGTAAGTTAGTTACTCGCAATATAATGGGAACCTTGCCGTTGGTTTGCGAGCTTATCTGCTTTGGCCAAAATAGTAACCAATACCTCATTGATGCATTTATCAGATGCATTTTTTTGCACTTTTTATCATCTTTTGCAGGGTGCAGGTAGGCTCCTTTTTGATGGTCTGGTTTTTTGTGTCATGCATATATAGTGCTGAACAGCCCGCCTTCTATTATGGGCGTTATAAATAGGCTGCTATCCAGACACTATGCATTGCACTTTTTTGTCCTCCTAAGCAAGCCTTATTTGTGTGTTTTTCCACCAGGCAGCCTATACCTTTATCATCACTTTTTTGTGATAGGGTGGCTGTCCTCATCAGTGGAGGGCACCTGTGCTGCGCCAGCCTTTATCTGTGGGAGCCGGCTGCATCCTGCTAGTGCACTGTTCATCTTTCAATATCTGGTGAGGCTATTTTCATGTTGTGTTTTTGCTAAAAAAATTTTTAGGATTTTTAAGTCCTTCTATCTTTGTCTGTGAGCTTTGAATTGATGTAAGTTAGTTACTCGCAATATAATGGGGAACCTTGCCGTTGGTTTGCGAGCTTATCTGCTTTGGCCAAAATAGTAACCAATACCTCATTGATGCATTTATCAGATGCATTTTTTTGCACTTTTTATCATCTTTTGCAGGGTGCAGGTAGGCTCCTTTTTGATGGTCTGGTTTTTTGTGTCATGCATATATAGTGCTGAACAGCCCGCCTTCTATTATGGGCGTTATAAATAGGCTGCTATCCAGACACTATGCATTGCACTTTTTTGTCCTCCTAAGCAAGCCTTATTTTGTGTTTTTTCCACCAGGCAGCCTATACCTTTATCATCACTTTTTTGTGATAGGGTGGCTGTCCTCATCAGTGGAGGGCACCTGTGCTGCGCCAGCCTTTATCTGTGGGAGCCGGCTGCATCCTGCTAGTGCACTGTTCATCTTTCAATATCTGGTGAGGCTATTTTCATGTTGTGTTTTTGCTAAAAAATTTTTTAGGATTTTTAAGTCCTTCTATCTTTGTCTGTGAGCTTTGAATTGATGTAAGTTAGTTACTCGCAATATAATGGGGAACCTTGCCGTTGGTTTGCGAGCTTATCTGCTTTGGCCAAAATAGTAACCAATACCTCATTGATGCATTTATCAGATGCATTTTTTTGCACTTTTTATCATCTTTTGCAGGGTGCAGGTAGGCTCCTTTTTGATGGTCTGGTTTTTTGTGTCATGCATATATAGTGCTGAACAGCCCGCCTTCTATTATGGGCGTTATAAATAGGCTGCTATCCAGACACTATGCATTGCACTTTTTTGTCCTCCTAAGCAAGCCTTATTTGTGTGTTTTTCCACCAGGCAGCCTATACCTTTATCATCACTTTTTTGTGATAGGGTGGCTGTCCTCATCAGTGGAGGGCACCTGTGCTGCGCCAGCCTTTATCTGTGGGAGCCGGCTGCATCCTGCTAGTGCACTGTTCATCTTTCAATATCTGGTGAGGCTATTTTCATGTTGTGTTTTTACATTCATAACAGGGGGAGAATGAGCGCTGGGGGGAATGAGCGCTGAGGTGGGGAATGAGCGCTGAGGTGGGGAATGAGCGCTCAGGGGGAATGAGAGCTGGGGGAATGAGCGCTGAGGTGGGGAATGAGCGCTGGGGAGAATGAGCCTTGAGGTGGGGAATGAGCGCTGAGGTGGGGAATGAGCACTGGGGGAATGAGCGCTGGGGAATGAACGCTGAGGGGGGGAATGAGCGCTGGGGGGGAATGAGCGCTGAGGTGGGGAATGAGCGCTGAGGTGGGGAATGAGCGCTGGAGGGAATGAGCTCTGAGGTGGGGAATGAGCGCTGAGGTGGGGAATGAGCGCTGGTGGGGAATGAGCGCTGGGGAGGAATGAGGGCTGGGGGAATGAGCGCTGGGGGGAATGAGCACCTTGGGGGAATGAGCGCTTGGGAGGAATGAGTGCTGGGGAATGAGTGCTAAGATGGGGAATGAGCACTGAGGTGGGGAATGAGCGCTGGGGGGAATGAGCGCTGAAGTGGGGAATGAGTGCTGGGGGAATGAGCACTGAGGTGGGGAATGAGCGCTGGGGAGTAATGAGCGCTGAGGTTGGGAATGAGCGCTGGGGAGGAATGAGCGCTGGGGAGGAATGAGCGCTGGGGGGGCAATGAGCGCTGAGGTGGGGAATGAGAGCTCGGGGGAATGAGCGCTGAGGTGGGGAATGAGCGCTGGGGAGTAGTGAGTGCTGGGGGAGTGAGCACGGACACAGAAAATAGAATGAGCAAACGTTGGGGCCCAATCTGTGTAGACAGAAAAGTACAGGAAAGAATTCTGACTGCAATCCAACAGAAACCCTAAAAAATACCAGCACTTCTGATTGCCAAAAAAACCTGAGATCACACGATCTCTACCACCTAAATCAGATCTCTGGTGTAACAAAACAAAGCCGCAGCCACTGAAAAAACAGGAAAAAGCAAATGAACAAATAACAGTGGCTACAGATAAATTGAGAGGAGCACAGGCCCCAGGAGGGGACCTGGCTGACCTCCACAAAAGTGCAGAAAACTATGAAAAAAGCAAGCACAAAAAGAAAAGCAGAAAATATCTTATCTGAAAGCAGCAGGTGCAGGCAAGACTCCAGCAACTTCAAAATGAACCAGGAACCACAATTGAGACAAGAACAATTGATCACCGGCGACCATCATGGGAGGGAACCTCCCTTATATCAGTCCAGTCCGTGATCCCAGATTGCCATTCCTCGCTGTGAGGTTCAGTACTGTCTGTAACCACCAGAGGCAGCCTCTGCTCAGAAACCATCTCCAACACATTCATAACAGGGGGAGAATGAGCGCTGGGGGAATGAGCGCTGAGGTGGGGAATGAGCGCTGAGGTGGGGAATGAGCGCTCAGGGGAATGAGAGCTGGGGGAATGAGCGCTGAGGTGGGGAATGAGCGCTGGGAGAATGAGCCTTGAGGTGGGGAATGAGCGCTGAGGTGGGAATGAGCACTGGGGGAATGAGCGCTGGGGAGAATGAACGCTGAGGGGGGGAATGAGCGCTGGGGGGAATGAGCGCTGAGGTGGGGAATGAGCGCTGAGGTGGGGAATGAGCGCTGGAGGGAATGAGCTCTGAGGTGGGGAATGAGCGCTGAGGTGGAGAATGAGAGCTGAGGTGGGGAATGAGCGCTGAGGTGGGGAATGAGCACGGGGGAATGAGCGCTGAGGTGGGGAATGAGCACTCAGGGGGAATGAGCGCTGGGGTGGAGAATGAGCACTGGGGGAATGAGCGCTGAGGTGGGGAATGAGCGCTGGGAAAATGAGCGCTGGGGAATGAGCGCTGGGGAGGAATGAGTGCTGGGGAAATGAGCGCTGAGGTGGGGAATGAGCACTGGGGGGAATGAGCGCTGAGGTGGGTAATGATCGCTGAGGTGGGGAATGAGCACCTGGGGAGGAATGAGCACCTGGGGAGGATTGAGCGCTGGGGGGAATGAGTGCTGAGGTGGGGTTGAGCCCTGAGGTGGGGAATGAGCACTGAGGTGGGGAATGAGCACTGAGGTGGGAATGAGCGCTGGGGAGAATGAACGCTGAGGTGGGGAATGAGCGCTGGGGAGTAATGAGCGCTGGGGAGTAATGAGCGCTGAGGTGGGGAATGAGCACTGAGTTGGGGAATGAGCGCTGGGGGGAATGAGCGCTGGGGGGAATGAGCACTGGGGGGGAATGAGCGCTGGGGGGAATGAGCGCTGAGGTGGGGAATGAGCGCTGGGGGAATAAGCGCTGAGGTAGGGAATGAGCGCTGGGGAGTAATGAGTGCTGAGGTGGGGAATGAGTGCTGGGGGAGTGAGTTCTGGTGAGAATGAGTGCTGGGGAGAATGAGCGCTGGTGGGGAATGAGCGCTGGGGTAGGGAATGAGCGCTGGGGAATGAGCGCTTGGGAGGAATGAGTGCTGGGGAATGAGTGCTGAGGTGGGGAATGAGCGCTAAGGTGGGGAATGAGCACTGAGGTGGGGAATGAGCGCTGGGGGGAATGAGCGCTGGCGGGAATGAGCACTGAGGTGGGGAATGAGCGCTGAGTTGAGGAATGAGCGCTGGGGGGAATGAGCTCCTTGGGGAATGAGCGCTTGGGAGGAATGAGTGCTGGGGGGAATGAGCGCTGGGGGAATGAGTGCTGAGGTGGGGAATGAGCACTGAGGTGGGGAATGAGCGCTGAGATGGGGAATGAGCGCTGAGGTGGGGAATGAGCGCTGGGTAGTAATGAGCGCTGAGGTGGGGAATGAGCGCTGAGTTGGGGAATGAGCGCTGGAGGGGAATGAGCACCTTGGGGGAATGAGCGCTTGGGAGGAATGAGCGCTGGGGGAATGAGCACTGAGGTGGGGAATGAGCACTGAGGTGGGGAATGAGCGCTGAGGTGGGGAATGAGCGCTGGGGAGAATGAGCACTGAGGTGGGGAATGAGCGCTGGGTAGTAATGAGCGCTGAGGTGGGGAATGAGCGCTGAGTTGGGGAATGAGCGCTGGGGGGAATGAGCACCTTGGGGGAATGAGCGCTTGGGAGGAATGAGTGCTGGGGAGAATGAGCGCTGGGGGAATGAGTGCTGAGGTGGGGAATGAGCGCTAAGGTGGGGAATGAGCACTGAGGTGGGGAATGAGCGCTGGGGGGAATGAGCGCTGAGGTGGGGAATGAGCGCTGGGGGGAATGAGCACTGAAGTGGGGAATGAGCGCTGGGGGAATGAGCACTGAGGTGGGGAATGAGCGCTGGGGAGTAATGAGCGCTGAGGTGGGGAATGAGCGCTTGGGGAATGAGCGCTGGGGAGGAATGAGCGCTGGGGAGGATTGAGCGCTGCGGAGGAATGAGCGCTGGGGGGGCAATGAGCGCTGAGGTGGGGAATGAGAGCTGGGGGGAATGAGTGCTGAGGTGGGGAATGAGCGCTGGGGAGGAATGAGCGCTGGTGGGGAATGAGCGCTGGGGGGCAATGAGCGCTGAGGTGGGGAATGAGCGCTGGGGGGAATGAGTGCTGAGGTGGGGAATGAGCGCTGGGGAGGAATGAGCGCTGGTGGGGAATGAGCGCTGGGGGCAATGAGCGCTGAGGTGGGGAATGAGCGCTGGGGGGAATGAGTGCTGAGGTGAGGAATGAGCGCTGAGGGGAATGAGTGCTGATGTGGGGAATGAGCGCTGAGGTGGGGAATGAGCGCTGAGGTGGGGAATGAGCACTGAGGTGGGGAATGAGCGCTGAGTGTGGGAATGAGCGCTGGGGAGAATGAGCACTGAGGTGGGGAATGAGCGCTGGGTAGTAATGAGCGCTGAGTTGGGGAATGAGCGCTGGGGGGAATGAGCACCTTGGGGGAATGAGCGCTTGAGAGGAATGAGTGCTGGGGGGAATGAGCGCTGGGGTAATGAGTGCTGAGGTGGGGAATGAGTGCTAAGGTGGGGAATGAGCACTGAGGTGGGGAATGAGCGCTGGGGGAATGAGCGCTGAGGTGGGGAATGAGCACTGGGGGAATGAGCGCTGAAGTGGGGAATGAGCGCTGGGGGAATGAGCACTGAGGTGGGGAATGAGCGCTGGTGGGGAATGCGCGCTGAGTTGGGGAATGAGCGCTGGGGAATGAGCACTGGGGGAATGAGCGCTGAGGTGGGGAATGAGCGCTGTGGGGAATGAGCGCTGGTTGGGAATGAGCGCTGGTTGGGAATGAGCGCTGGGGGAATGAGCGCTGAGGTGGGGAATGAGCGCTGGTGGGGAATGAGCGCTGGGGGAGGAATGAGGGCTGGGGGAATGAGCGCTGGGGGAATGAGCACCTTGGGGGAATGAGCACTTGGGAGGAATGAGTGCTGGGGGAATGAGCGCTAAGTGGGGAATGAGCACTGAGGTGGGGAATGAGCGCTGGGGGGAATGAGCGCTGAAGTGGGGAATGACCGCTGGGGAATGAGCACTGAGGTGGGGAATGAGCGCTGGGGAGTAATGAGCGCTGAGGTTGGGAATGAGCGCTGGGGAGGAATGAGCGCTGGGAGGAATGAGCGCTGGGGGGGCAATGAGCGCTGAGGTGGGGAATGAGAGCTCGGGGAATGAGCGCTGAGGTGGGGAATGAGCGCTGGGGAGTAGTGAGTGCTGGGGGAGTGAGCACGGACACAGAAAATAGAATGAGCAAACGTTGGGGCCCAATCTGTGTAGACAGAAAAGTACAGGAAAGAATTCTGACTGCAATCCAACAGAAACCCTAAAAAATACCAGCACTTCTGATTGCCAAAAAAACCTGAGATCACACGATCTCTACCACCTAAATCAGATCTCTGGTGTAACAAAACAAAGCCGCAGCCACTGAAAAAACAGGAAAAAGCAAATGAACAAATAACAGTGGCTACAGATAAATTGAGAGGAGCACAGGCCCCAGGAGGGGACCTGGCTGACCTCCACAAAAGTGCAGAAAACTATGAAAAAAGCAAGCACAAAAAGAAAAGCAGAAAATATCTTATCTGAAAGCAGCAGGTGCAGGCAAGACTCCAGCAACTTCAAAATGAACCAGGAACCACAATTGAGACAAGAACAATTGATCACCGCGACCATCATGGGAGGGAACCTCCCTTATATCAGTCCAGTCCGTGATCCCAGATTGCCATTCCTCGCTGTGAGGTTCAGTACTGTCTGTAACCACCAGAGGGAGCCTCTGCTCAGAAACCATCTCCAACACATTCATAACAGGGGGAGAATGAGCGCTGGGGGGAATGAGCGCTGAGGTGGGGAATGAGCGCTGAGGTGGGGAATGAGCGCTCAGGGGGAATGAGAGCTGGGGGGAATGAGCGCTGAGGTGGGAATGAGCGCTGGGGAGAATGAGCCTTGAGGTGGGGAATGAGCGCTGAGGTGGGGAATGAGCACTGGGGGGAATGAGCGCTGGGGAGAATGAACGCTGAGGGGGGAATGAGCGCTGGGGGGGAATGAGCGCTGAGGTGGGGAATGAGCGCTGAGGTGGGGAATGAGCGCTGGAGGGAATGAGCTCTGAGGTGGGGAATGAGCGCTGAGGTGGAGAATGAGAGCTGAGGTGGGGAATGAGCGCTGAGGTGGGGAATGAGCACTGGGGGAATGAGCGCTGAGGTGGGGAATGAGCACTCAGGGGGAATGAGCACTGGGGTGGAGAATGAGCACTGGGGGAATGAGCGCTGAGGTGGGGAATGAGCGCTGGGGAAAATGAGCGCTGGGGAAATGAGCGCTGGGGAGGAATGAGTGCTGGGGAAATGAGCGCTGAGGTGGGGAATGAGCACTGGGGGGAATGAGCGCTGAGGTGGGTAATGATCGCTGAGGTGGGGAATGAGCACCTGGGGAGGAATGAGCACCTGGGGAGGATTGAGCGCTGGGGGGAATGAGTGCTGAGGTGGGGGTTGAGCCCTGAGGTGGGGAATGAGCACTGAGGTGGGGAATGAGTGCTGGGGAGAATGAACGCTGAGGTGGGGAATGAGCGCTGGGGAGTAATGAGCGCTGGGGAGTAATGAGCGCTGAGGTGGGGAATGAGCACTGAGTTGGGGAATGAGCGCTGGGGGGGAATGAGCGCTGGGGGAATGAGCACTGGGGGGAATGAGCGCTGGGGGGAATGAGCGCTGAGGTGGGGAATGAGCGCTGGGGGGAATAAGCGCTGAGGTAGGGAATGAGCGCTGGGGAGTAATGAGTGCTGAGGTGTGGAATGAGTGCTGGGGGAGTGAGTTCTGGTGAGAATGAGTGCTGGGGAGAATGAGCGCTGGTGGGGAATGAGCGCTGGGGTAGGGAATGAGCGCTGGGGTAGGGAATGAGCAATGGGGTGGGGAATGAGCGCTGGGGGAATGAACGCTGAGGTGGGGAAGGAGCGCTGGGGAGAATGAGCGCTGAGGTGGGGAATGAGCGCTGAGGGGGTGTTATGTTTAGGTAGCTGAGGAGAAAAAGCAAAAATGGTAATACACCAGAGAGGCTGGAACCTATTGGATTGCAGTAACCTGAACTAACCACACAACTAGAGGTAGCCATGGAGCGTTCCTACGTTGATCCTAGATGCCTCGTCACAGCCTGAGAGATAACTACACCTAAAGGCAGAAAGATGAAAGCTATCTGCCCCGGAGCAGATCCCCAAAGAAAATAGGAAGCCCCCAAACATATAATGGCGGTTAGACAAGAAGATAGCATGGACACAGACAGAAAATAGAATGAGCAAACTTTGGGGCCCAATCTGTCTAGACAGAAAAGTACAGGAAAGAATTCTGACTGCAAACAAAAACCCTAAAAAATACCAGCACTTCTGATTGCCAAAAAAAAACCTGAGATCACACGATCTCTACCACCTAAATCAGATCTCTGGTGTAACAAAACAAAGCCGCAGCAACTGAAAAAACAGGAAAAAGCAAATTAACAAATAACAGTGCTACAGATAAATTGAGAGGAGCACAGGCCCCAGGAGGGACCTGGCTGACCTCCACAAAGTGCGAAAACTATGAAAAAAGCAAGCACAAAAAGAAAAGCAGAAAATATCTATCTGAAAGCAGCAGGTGCAGGCAAGACTCCAGCAACTTCAAAATGAACCAGGAACCACATGAGACAAGAACAATGATCACCGCAACCATCATGGGAGGGAACCTCCCTTATATCAGTCCAGTCCATTATCCCAGATTGCCATCCTCGCTGTGAGGTTCGTACTGTCTGTAACACCAGAGGAGCCTCTGTCAGAAACCACTCCAACACATTCATAACAGGGGGAGAATGAGCGCTGGGGGAATGAGCGCTCAGGGGGAATGAGCGCTGGGTGGGAATGAGGCTGAGGTGGGAATGAGCGCTGAGGTGGGGAATGAGCGCTCAGGGGGAATGAGAGCTGGGGGGAATGAGCGCTGAGGTGGGGAATGAGCGCTGGGGGGAATGAGCGCTGAGGTGAGGAATGAGCGCTGAGGGAATGAGCTGAGTGGGGAATCAGCGCTGAGGTGGGGAATGAGCGCTGAGGTGGGGAATGAGCACTGAGGGGGAATGAGCGCTGAGGTGGGGAATGAGCGCTGGGGAGAATGAGCACTGAGGTGGGGAATGAGCGCTGAGGTAGTAATGAGCGCTGGTGGGGAAACGGTGATGCGCTGGGGGGAATGAGCACCTTGGGGAATGAGCGCTTGGGAGGAATGAGTGCTGGGGGGAATGAGCGCTGGGGGAATGAGTGCTGAGGTGGGGAATGAGTGCTAGGTGGGAATGAGCACTGAGGTGGGGAATGAGCGCTGGGGGAATGAGCGCTGAGGTGGGGAATGAGCGCTGGGGGAATGAGCGCTGAAGTGGGAATGAGCGCTGGGGGAATGAGCACTGAGGTGGGGAATGAGCGCTGGGGGAATGAGCGCTGAGTGGGGAATGAGCGCTGGGGAATGAGCGCTGAGGTGGGAATGAGCGCTGGGGGAATGAGCGCTGGGAATGAGCGCTGGGGGAATGAGCGCTGGGGGAATGAGCGCTGAGGTGGGGAATGAGCGCTGGGGGAATGAGCGCTGGGGGGGAATGAGCACCTGGGGGAATGAGCGCTGGTGGGAATGAAGCTGGGGGGAATGAGTGCTGAGGTGGGGAATGAGCGCTAAGGTGGGGAACGGCACTGAGGTGGAGAATGAGCGCTGGGGGAATGAGCGCTGAAGTGGGAATGAGCGCTGGCGGGAATGAGCGCTGAGGTGGGGAATGAGCGCTGAGTTGGGAATGAGCGCTGGGTGGGAATGAGCACTTGGGGAGAATGAGCGCTTGGGAGGAATGACGTTGGGGGAATGAGCGCTGGGGGAATGAGCCTGAGGTGGGAATGAGCACTGAGGTGGGGAATGAGCGCTGAGGTGGGGAATGAGCGCTGAGGGGGGAATGAGCGCTGGGGAATGAGCACTGAGGTGGGGAATGAGCGCTGGGTAGTAATGAGCGCTGAGGTGGGGAATGAGCGCTGAGTTGGGGAATGAGCGCTGAGGGGAATGAGCACTGGGGGAATGAGCGCTTGGGAATGAGCGCTGGGGGAATGAGCGAGGTGGGGAATGAGCACTGAGGTGGGGAATGAGCGCTGAGTGGGGAATGAGGCTGGATGGAGGAATGAGCACTTGGGGAATGAGCGCTGGGAGGAATAGCGCTGGGGGAATGAGCACTGAGGTGGGGAATGAGCAGCTGAGGTGGGGAATTGGGCGCTGAGGTGGGGAATGAGCGCTGGGGGAATGAGCGCTGAGGTGGGGAATGAGCGCTGGGGAGAATGAGCACTGAGGTGGGGAATGAGCGCTGGGTAGTAATGAGCGCTGAGGTGGGGAATGAGCGCTGAGTTGGGGAATGAGCGCTGGGGGGGAATGAGCACCTTGGGGGAATGAGCGCTTGGGAGGAATGAGTGCTGGGGGAATGAGCGCTGGGGGAATGGTGCTGAGGTGGGGAATGAGCGCTAAGGTGGGGAATGAGCACTGAGGTGGGGAATGAGCGCTGGGGGGAATGAGCGCTGAGGTGGGAATGAGCGCTGGGGGGAATGAGCACTGAAGTGGGGAATGAGCGCTGGGGGAATGAGCACTGAGGTGGGAATGAGCGCTGGGGAGTAATGAGCGCTGAGGTGGGGAATGAGCGCTTGGGGAATGAGCGCTGGGGAGGAATGAGCGCTGGGGAGGATTGAGCGCTGCGGAGGAATGAGCGCTGGGGGGGCAATGAGCGCTGAGGTGGGAATGAGAGCATGGGGGGAATGAGTGCTGAGGTGGGGAATGAGCGCTGGGGAGGAATGAGCGCTGGTGGGGAATGAGCGCTGGGGGGCAATGAGCGCTGAGGTGGGGAATGAGCGCTGGGGGGAATGAGTGCTGAGGTGAGGAATGAGCGCTGAGGGGAATGAGTGCTGATGTGGGGAATGAGCGCTGAGGTGGGGAATGAGCGCTGAGTGGGAATGAGCACTGAGGTGGGGAATGAGCGCTGAGGTGGGGAATGAGCGCTGGGGAGAATGAGCACTGAGGGGGGAATGAGCGCTGGTAGTAATGAGCGCTGAGTTGGGGAATGAGCGCTGGGGGGGAATGAGCACCTTGGGGGAATGAGCGCTTGAGAGGAATGAGTGCTGGGGGAATGAGCGCTGGGGTAATGAGTGCTGAGGTGGGGAATGAGTGCTAAGGTGGGAATGAGCACTGAGGTGGGGAATGAGCGCTGGGGAATGAGCGCTGAGGTGGGAATGAGCAGACTGGGGGGAATGAGCGCTGAAGTGGGGAATGAGCGCTGGGGGAATGAGCACTGAGGTGGGGAATGAGCGCTGGTGGGGAATGCGCGCTGAGGTGGGAATGAGCGCTGGGGGAATGAGCACTGGGGGAATGAGCGCTGAGGGGGAATGAGCGCTGTGGGGAATGAGCGCTGGTTGGGAATGAGCGCTGGTTGGGAATGAGCGCTGGGGGAATGAGCGCTGAGGTGGGGAATGAGCGCTGGTGGGGAATGAGCGCTGGGGAGGAATGAGGGCTGGGGGAATGAGCGCTGGGGGGAATGAGCACCTTGGGGGAATGAGCGCTTGGGAGGAATGAGTGCTGGGGGAATGAGCGCTAAGGTGGGGAATGAGCACTGAGGTGGGGAATGAGCGCTGGGGGGAATAAGCGCTGAAGTGGGGAATGAGCGCTGGGGGAATGAGCACTGAGGTGGGGAATGAGCGCTGGGGATAATGAGCGCTGAGGTTGGGAATGAGCGCTGGGGAGGAATGAGCGCTGGGAGGAATGAGCGCTGGGGGGGGCAATGAGCGCTGAGGTGGGGAATGAGAGCTCGGGGGAATGAGCGCTGAGTGGGGAATGAGCGCTGGGGAGTAGTGAGTGCTGGGGGAGTGAGCACGGACACAGAAAATAGAATGAGCAAACGTTGGGGCCCAATCTGTGTAGACAGAAAAGTACAGGAAGAATTCTGACTGCAATCCAACAGAAACCCTAAAAAATACCAGCACTTCTGATTGCCAAAAAAACCTGAGATCACACGATCTCTACCACCTAAATCAGATCTCTGGTGTAACAAAACAAAGCCGCAGCCACTGAAAAAACAGGAAAAAGCAAATGAACAAATAACAGTGGCTACAGATAAATTGAGAGGAGCACAGGCCCCAGGAGGGGACCTGGCTGACCTCCACAAAAGTGCAGAAAACTATGAAAAAAGCAAGCACAAAAAGAAAAGCAGAAAATATCTTATCTGAAAGCAGCAGGTGCAGGCAAGACTCCAGCAACTTCAAAATGAACCAGGAACCACAATTGAGACAAGAACAATTGATCACCGGCGACCATCATGGGAGGGAACCTCCCTTATATCAGTCCAGTCCGTGATCCCAGATTGCCATTCCTCGCTGTGAGGTTCAGTACTGTCTGTAACCACCAGAGGGAGCCTCTGCTCAGAAACCATCTCCAACACATTCATAACAGGGGGAGAATGAGCGCTGGGGGGAATGAGCGCTGAGGTGGGAATGAGCGCTGAGGTGGGGAATGAGCGCTCAGGGGAATGAGAGCTGGGGGAATGAGCGCTGAGGTGGGAATGAGCGCTGGGAGAATGAGCCTTGAGGTGGGAATGAGGCTGAGGTGGGAATGAGCACTGGGGGGAAGAGCGCTGGGGAGAATGAACGCTGAGGGGGGGAATGAGCGCTGGGGGGAATGAGCGCTGAGGTGGGGAATGACGCTGAGGTGGGGAATGAGCGCTGGAGGGAATGAGCTCTGAGTGGGGAATGAGCGCTGAGGTGGGGAATGAGCGCTGGTGGGGAATGAGCGCTGGGGAGAATGAGGGCTGGGGGAATGAGCGCTGGGGGAATGAGCACCTTGGGAATGAGCGCTTGGGAGAATGAGTGCTGGGGGAATGAGTGCTAGGTGGGGAATGAGCACTGAGGTGGGGAATGAGCGCTGGGGGAATGAGCGCTGAAGTGGGGAATGAGCGCTGGGGGAATGAGCACTGAGGTGGGAATGAGCGCTGGGAGTAATGAGCGCTGAGGTTGGGAATGAGCGCTGGGAGGAATGAGCGCTGGGGAGGAATGAGCGCTGGGGGGGGCAATGAGCGCTGAGGTGGGGAATGAGAGCTCGGGGGAATGAGCGCTGAGGTGGGGAATGAGCGCTGGGGAGTAGTGAGTGCTGGGGAGTGAGCACGGACACAGAAAATAGAATGAGCAAACTTGGGGCCCAATCTGTGTAACAGAAAAGTACAGGAAAGAATCTGACTGCAATCCAACAGAAACCTAAAAATACCAGCACTTCTGATTGCCAAAAAAACCTGAGATCACACGATCTCTACCACCTAAATCAGATCTCTGGTGTAACAAACAAAGCCGCAGCCACTGAAAAAACAGGAAAAAGCAAATGAACAAATAACAGTGGCTACAGATAATTGAGAGGAGCACAGGCCCAGGAGGGACCTGGCTGACCTCCACAAAGTGCAGAAAACTATGAAAAAAGCAAGCACAAAAAGAAAAGCAAAATATCTTATCTGAAAGCAGCAGGTGCAGGCAAGACTCCAGCAACTTCAAAATGAACCAGGAACCACAATTGAGACAAGAACAATTGATCACCGGCGACCATCATGGGAGGGAACCTCCCTTATATCAGTCCAGTCCGTGATCCCAGATTGCTATTCCTCGCTGTGAGGTTCAGTACTGTCTGTAACCACCAGAGGAGCCTCTGCTCAGAAACCATCTCCAACACATTCATAACGGGAGAATGAGCGCTGGGGGGAATGAGCGCTGAGGTGGGAATGAGCGCTGAGGTGGAGAATGAGCGCTCAGGGGAATGAGAGTGGGGGGAATGAGCGCTGAGGTGGGGAATGAGCGCTGGGGAGAATGAGCCTTGAGGTGGGAATGAGCGCTGAGGTGGGGAATGAGCACTGGGGGAATGAGCGCTGGGGAATATGAACGCTGAGGGGGAATGAGCGCTGGGGGAATGAGCGCTGAGGTGGGGAATGAGCGCTGAGGTGGGGAATGAGCGCTGGAGGGAATGAGCTCTGAGGTGGGAATGAGCGCTGAGGTGGAGAATGAGAGCTGAGTGGGGAATGAGCGCTGAGGTGGGAATGAGCACGGGGGGAATGAGCGCTGAGGTGGGAATGAGCACTCAGGGGAATGAGCGCTGGGGTGGAGAATGAGCACTGGGGGAATGAGCGCTGAGGTGGGAATGAGCGCTGGGGAAAATGAGCGCTGGGGAATGAGCGCTGGGAGGAATGAGTGCTGGGGAAATGAGCGCTGAGGTGGGGAATGAGCACTGGGGGATGAGCGCTGAGGTGGGTAATGATCGCTGAGGTGGGGAATGAGCACCTGGGGAGGAATGAGCACCTGGGGAGGATTGAGCGCTGGGGGAATGAGTGCTGAGGTGGGGTTGAGCCCTGAGGTGGGGAATGAGCACTGAGGTGGGAATGAGCACTGAGGTGGGGAATGAGCGCTGGGGAGAATGAACGCTGAGGTGGGGAATGAGCGCTGGGGAGTAATGAGCGCTGGGGAGTAATGAGCGCTGAGGTGGGGAATGAGCACTGAGTTGGGGAATGAGCGCTGGGGGGGAATGAGCGCTGGGGGAATGAGCACTTGGGGGGAATGAGCGCTGGGGGAATGAGCGCTGAGGTGGGGAATGAGCGCTGGGGGAATAAGCGCTGAGGTAGGGAATGAGCGCTGGGAGTAATGAGTGCTGAGGTGGGGAATGAGTGCTGGGGAGTGAGTTCTGGTGAGAATGAGTGCTGGGGAGAATGAGCGCTGGTGGGGAATGAGCGCTGGGTAGGAATGAGCGCTGGGGAATGAGCGCTTGGGAGGAATGAGTGCTGGGGAATGAGTGCTGAGGTGGGAATGAGCGCTAAGGTGGGAATGAGCACTGAGGTGGGAATGAGCGCTGGGGGAATGAGCGCTGAAGTGGGGAATGAGCGCTGGCGGAATGAGCGCTGAGGTGTGGAATGAGCGCTGAGTTGGGAATGAGCGCTGGGAGGGAATGAGCTCCTTGGGGAATGAGCGCTTGGAGGAATGAGTGCTGGGGGGAATGAGCGCTGGGGGAATGAGTGCTGAGGTGGGGAATGAGCACTGAGGTGGGGAATGAGCGCTGAGGTGGGGAATGAGCGCTGAGGTGGGGAATGAGCACTGGTAGTAATGAGCGCTGAGGTGGGGAATGAGCGCTGAGTTGGGGAATGAGCGCTGGAGGGAATGAGCACCTTGGGGAATGAGCGCTTGGGAGGAATGAGCGCTGGGAATGAGCACTGAGATGGGGAATGAGCACTGAGGTGGGGAATGAGCGCTGAGGTGGGGAATGAGCGCTGGGGAATGAGCGCTGAGGTGGGAATGAGCACTGGGGAGAATGAGCACTGAGTGGGGAATGAGCGCTGGGTAGTAATGAGCGCTGAGGTGGGAATGAGCGCTGAGTTGGGGAATGAGCGCTGGGGGGAATGAGCACCTTGGGGAATGAGCACTTGGGAGGAATGAGTGCTGGGGGAATGAGCGCTGGGGAATGAGTGCTGAGGTGGGGAATGAGCGCTAAGGTGGGAATGAGCACTGAGGTGGGGAATGAGCGCTGGGGGAATGAGCGCTGAGGTGGGAATGAGCGCTGGGGGAATGAGCACTGAAGTGGGGAATGAGCGCTGGGGAATGAGCACTGAGGTGGGAATGAGCGCTGGGAGTAATGAGCGCTGAGGTGGGGAATGAGCGCTTGGGGAATGAGTGCTGGGAGGAATGAGCGCTGGGGAGGATTGAGCGCTGCGGAGGAATGAGCGCTGGGGGGGCAATGAGCGCTGAGGTGGGAATGAGAGCTGGGGGAATGAGTGCTGAGTGGGAATGAGCGCTGGGGAGAATGAGCGCTGGTGGGGAATGAGCGCTGGGGCAATGAGCGCTGAGGTGGGGAATGAGCGCTGGGGGAATGAGTGCTGAGGTGAGGAATGAGCGCTGAGGGGAATGAGTGCTGATGTGGGGAATGAGCGCTGAGGTGGGAATGAGCGCTGAGGTGGGGAATGAGCACTGAGGTGGGGAATGAGCGCTGAGGTGGGGAATGAGCGCTGGGGAGAATGAGCACTGAGGTGGGGAATGAGCGCTGGGTAGTAATGAGCGCTGAGTTGGGGAATGAGCGCTGGGGGGAATGAGCACCTTGGGGAATGAGCGCTTGAGAGAATGAGTGCTGGGGGGAATGAGCGCTGGGGTAATGAGTGCTGAGGTGGGGAATGAGTGCTAAGGTGGGGAATGAGCACTGAGGTGGGGAATGAGCGCTGGGGGAATGAGCGCTGAGGTGGGGAATGAGCACTGGGGGGAATGAGCGCTGAAGTGGGAATGAGCGCTGGGGAATGAGCACTGAGGTGGGGAATGAGCGCTGGTGGGGAATGCGTGCTGAGTTGGGGAATGAGCGCTGGGGGAATGAGCACTGGGGGAATGAGCGCTGAGGTGGGGAATGAGCGCTGTGGGGAATGAGCGCTGGTTGGGAATGAGCGCTGGTTGGGAATGAGCGCTGGGGGAATGAGCGCTGAGGTGGGAATGAGCGCTGGTGGGGAATGAGCGCTGGGGAGGAATGAGGGCTGGGGAATGAGCGCTGGGGGAATGAGCACCTTGGGGGAATGAGCGCTTGGGAGGAATGAGTGCTGGGGAATGAGCGCTAAGGTGGGGAATGAGCACTGAGGTGGGAATGAGCGCTGGGGGAATGAGCGCTGAAGTGGGGAATGACCGCTGGGGGAATGAGCACTGAGGTGGGAATGAGCGCTGGGAGTAATGAGCGCTGAGGTTGGGAATGAGCGCTGGGGAGGAATGAGCGCTGGGAGGAATGAGCGCTGGGGGGGCAATGAGCGCTGAGGTGGGAATGAGAGCTCGGGGAATGAGCGCTGAGGTGGGGAATGAGCGCTGGGAGTAGTGAGTGCTGGGGGAGTGAGCACGGACACAGAAAATAGAATGAGCAAACGTTGGGCCCAATCTGTGTAGACAGAAAAGTACAGGAAAGAATTCTGACTGCAATCCAACAGAAACCCTAAAAAATACCAGCACTTCTGATTGCCAAAAAAACCTGAGATCACACGATCTCTACCACCTAAATCAGATCTCTGGTGTAACAAAACAAAGCCGCAGCCACTGAAAAAACAGAAAAAGCAAATGAACAAATAACAGTGGCTACAGATAAATTGAGAGGAGCACAGGCCCAGGAGGGACCTGGCTGACCTCCACAAAAGTGCAGAAAACTATGAAAAAAGCAAGCACAAAAAGAAAAGCAGAAAATATCTTATCTGAAAGCAGCAGGTGCAGGCAAGACTCCAGCAACTTCAAATGAACCAGGAACCACAATTGAGACAAGAACAATTGATCACCGGCAACCATCATGGGAGGGAACCTCCCTTATATCAGTCCAGTCCGTTATCCCAGATTGCCATTCCTCGCTGTGAGGTTCAGTACTGTCTGTAACCACCAGAGGGAGCCTCTGCTCAGAAACCATCTCCAACACATTCATAACAGGGGGAGAATGAGCGCTGGGGGAATGAGCGCTCAGGGGGGAATGAGCGCTGAGGTGGGGAATGAGCGCTGAGGTGGAGAATGAGCGCTGAGGTGGGAATGAGCGCTCAGGGGAATGAGAGCTGGGGGGAATGAGCGCTGAGGTGGGGAATGAGCGCTGGGAGAATGAGTGCCGAGGTGGGGAATGAGCGCTCGGGGGAATGAGCGCTGAGGTGGGGAATGAGCACTGGGGGGAATGAGCGCTGGTGGGGAATGAGCGCTGGGAGAATGAACGCTGAGGTGGGGAATGAGCGCTCGGGGGAATGAGCGCTGAAGTGGGGAATGAGCGCTGAGGTGGGGAATGAGCGCTGAGGGGGAATGAGCGCTGAGGTGGGAATGAGCACTCGGGGGAATGAGCGCTGGGGTGGAGAATGAGCACTGGGGGAATGAGCGCTGAGGTGGGGAATGAGCACTCAGGGGGAATGAGCACTGGGGTGGAGAATGAGCACTGGGGGAATGAGCGCTGAGGTGGGGAATGAGCGCTGGGGAAAATGAGCGCTGGGGGAATGAGCGCTGGGGAGGAATGAGTGCTGGGGAAATGAGCGCTGAGGTGGGGAATGAGCACTGGGGGGAATGAGCGCTGAGGTGGGTAATGATCGCTGAGGTGGGGAATGAGCACCTGGGGAGGAATGAGCACCTGGGGGAGGATTGAGCGCTGGGGGGAATGAGTGCTGAGGTGGGGGTTGAGCCCTGAGGTGGGGAATGAGCACTGAGGTGGGGAATGAGCACTGAGGTGGGGAATGAGTGCTGGGGAGAATGAACGCTGAGGTGGGGAATGAGCGCTGGGGAGTAATGAGCGCTGGGGAGTAATGAGCGCTGAGGTGGGAATGAGCACTGAGTTGGGGAATGAGCGCTGGGGGGGAATGAGCGCTGGGGGAATTAGCACTGGGGGGGAATGAGCGCTGGGGGGAATGAGCGCTGAGGTGGGGAATGAGCGCTGGGGGGAATAAGCGCTGAGGTAGGGAATGAGCGCTGGGGAGTAATGAGTGCTGAGGTGTGGAATGAGTGCTGGGGGAGTGAGTTCTGGTGAGAATGAGTGCTGGGGAGAATGAGCGCTGGTGGGGAATGAGCGCTGGGGTAGGGAATGAGCGCTGGGGTAGGGAATGAGCAATGGGGTGGGGAATGAGCGCTGGGGGAATGAACGCTGAGGTGGGGAAGGAACGCTGGGGAGAATGAGCGCTGAGGTGGGGAATGAGCGCTGAGGGGGTGTTATGTTTAGGTAGCTGAGGAGAAAAAGCAAAAATGGTAATACACCAGAGAGGCTGGAACCTATTGGATTGCAGTAACCTGAACTAACCACACAACTAGAGGTAGCCATGGAGCGTTCCTACGTTGATCCTAGATGCCTCGTCACAGCCTGAGAGATAACTACACCTAAAGGCAGAAAGATGAAAGCTATCTGCCCCGGAGCAGATCCCAAAGAAAATAGGAAGCCCCCAAACATATAATGGCGGTTAGACAAGAAGATAGCACGGACACAGACAGAAAATAGAATGAGCAAACTTTGGGGCCCAATCTGTCTAGACAGAAAAGTACAGGAAAGAATTCTGACTGCAAACAAAAACCCTAAAAAATACCAGCACTTCTGATTGCCAAAAAAAAACCTGAGATCACACGATCTCTACCACCTAAATCAGATCTCTGGTGTAACAAAACAAAGCCGCAGCAACTGAAAAAACAGGAAAAAGCAAATTAACAAATAACAGTGGCTACAGATAAATTGAGAGGAGCACAGGCCCCAGGAGGGGACCTGGCTGACCTCCACAAAAGTGCAGAAAACTATGAAAAAAGCAAGCACAAAAAGAAAAGCAGAAAATATCTTATCTGAAAGCAGCAGGTGCAGGCAAGACTCCAGCAACTTCAAAATGAACCAGGAACCACAATTGAGACAAGAACAATTGATCACCGGCAACCATCATGGGAGGGAACCTCCCTTATATCAGTCCAGTCCGTTATCCCAGATTGCCATTCCTCGCTGTGAGGTTCAGTACTGTCTGTAACCACCAGAGGGAGCCTCTGCTCAGAAACCATCTCCAACACATTCATAACAGGGGAGAATGAGCGCTGGGGGGAATGAGCGCTCAGGGGGGAATGAGCGCTGAGTGGGGGAATGAGCGCTGAGGTGGAGAATGAGCGCTGAGGTGGGGAATGAGCGCTCAGGGGGAATGAGAGCTGGGGGGAATGAGCGCTGAGGTGGGGAATGAGCGCTGGGGAGAATGAGTGCCGAGGTGGGGAATGAGCGCTCGGGGGAATGAGCGCTGAGGTGGGGAATGAGCACTGGGGGGAATGAGCGCTGGTGGGGAATGAGCGCTGGGGAGAATGAACGCTGAGGTGGGGAATGAGCGCTCGGGGGAATGAGCGCTGAAGTGGGGAATGAGCGCTGAGGTGGGGAATGAGCGCTGAGGGGGGAATGAGCGCTGAGGTGGGGAATGAGCACTCGGGGGAATGAGCGCTGGGGTGGAGAATGAGCACTGGGGGAATGAGCGCTGAGGTGGGGAATGAGCGCTGAGGTGGGGAATGAGCACTGGGGAAAATGAGCGCTGGGGTGGAGAATGATCTCTGAGGTGGGAAATGAGCGCTCAGGGGGGAATGAGCGCTGAGGGGAATGAGCGCTGAGGTGGGGAACGAGCGCTGGGGGAATGAGCGCTGAGGTGGGGAATGAGCGCTGAGGTGGGAAATGATCGCTGAGGTGGAGAATGAGCGCTGAGGTGGAGAATGAGGGGTGGGGAATGAGCGCTGAGGTGGGGAATGAGCGCTGAGGTGGAGAATGAGCGCTGAGGTGGAGAATGAGCGCTCGGGGGGAATGAGCGCGGTGGGGAATCAGCGCTGAGGTGGTGAATGAGCGCTCAGGGGGAATGAGCGCTGAGGTGGGGAATGAGCGCTGAGGTGGAGAATGAGCGCTGAGGTGGGGGATGAGCGCTCAGGGGGAATGAGAGCTGGGGGGAATGAGCGCTGAGGTGGGGAATGAGCGCTGGGGAGAATGAGTGCTGAGGTGGGGAATGAGCGCTCAGGGGGAATGAGCGCTGAGGTGGGGAATGAGCACTGGGGGAATGAGCGCTGGTGGGGAATGAGCGCTGGGGAGAATGAGCGCTGAGGTGGGGAATGAGCGCTGAGGTGGAGAATGAGCGCTGAGGTGGGGGATGAGCGCTCAGGGGGAATGAGAGCTGGGGGGAATGAGCGCTGAGGTGGGGAATGAGCGCTGGGGAGAATGAGTGCTGAGGTGGGGAATGAGCGCTCAGGGGGGAATGAGCGCTGAGGTGGGGAATGAGCGCTGGGGAGAATGAACGCTGAGGTGGGGAATGAGCGCTCAGGGGGGAATGTTGTGAATGGGTTTGAGATGAGTTCTGAGCAGAGGCTCCCTCTGGTGGTTAAAAGCGGTACTAGTGAGGATTGTGAGGACTGGGAATCAGGTGTTACTGATTGGTCTTATATAAGGGAATCATTTTCCCATCAGGGTTGCCGGTGATCAATTGTTCTGGTCTGAATCCTTCTTTCCAGTTTCCCTTGTAGCCTGCTGTGTGGTGTCTGCATCTCCTGCTATCAGATAAGACAATTTCTTATTTTGTGTTTTTGCTATATTTTTGCATTTTGTCCTTCACTTCTGTGGGGGCCTTCAGGGTCCCCTCCGGGGGCTTTTGCCCTCTCAGTTTAGTTCAGCCACTGTGTTTTGTAGTTTTGCTTTTTCCAGTTTTTTCAGTGGCTGCTGTTTTGATTTTGTTACACCAGAGAACTAATTTAGGTGGTAGAGGTCGTGTGATCTCAGGTGATTTTGAAATTAGTAGAGTTGGTGTTTTTCAGGGTTTTCTGGGATTGCAGTAAGTGTCCTTCCTATCCTTTTCTATTTAGTTAGTTTGGGCCCCAGCGTTTGCTCATACTATTTTCTTTCTGTGTCAGTATTTCCTCTTGTCTAACCGCCATTACATGTTTGGGGGCTTTCTATTATCTTTGGGGTTCTGCTCCGGGGCAGATAGCTTTCCTATTTCTATCTTTAGGTATAGTTAGTTTCTCAGGCTGTGACGAGGCGTCTAGGACCAACGTAGGAACGCTCCACGGCTGCCTCTAGTTGTGGTGGTTAGTCAGGGTACTGCAATCTCATAGATTCCAACTGCTCTGGTGTTTTGCCTTTTTACCTGCACTCCTCAGCTACCGTAACATAACACTATCACCAGCCATAAAAATTGTATGGTACTCACAGAAGGGAAAAAATATTTTGAAGGAAGAAAAGTTGTCAGAGATATTTTTCTGTTTGTTGCATTTTTTTTTTTTTTTTCCCTCTGTATCTCTGGGTGCTGGGGAGGATCTTTTCTCTCAATGGAGTTTGCACAGTTGTCTGGCCGTGTGGATCAGCTTGCCACTGAGGTTCGGAGTATTGCTGCATATCTTGCTAGGTTGCCTGTTGTGGAACCTAGGATCCCCATGCCAGATTTGTTTTTAGGGGATCGAGCTAAGTTTCAGAATTTCAAAAATAATTGTAAATTGTTTCTTGCCTTAAAATCTAAGTCCTCAGGAAACGCAGCGCAGCAGGTTCAAATTATCATCTCTCTCCTGCGCGGCGATCCTCAGGATTGGGCTTTTTCCCTGATACCTGGGGATCCTGTTTTGAGTAATGTTGATGCATTTTTTCAGGCTTTGGGGTTATTGTACGATGAGCCTAATGTCACTGATCAAGCTGAAAAAGCCTTGTTGGCATTAAATCAGGGGCTTGATGATGCTGAGTTATACTGTCAGAGATTCCGTAGGTGGGCAGTCCTGACCAAATGGAATGACGACGCTTTGGCGGCCCTTTTCCGGAAGGGTCTGTCGGATAATGTAAAGGATGTTATGGTGGGATTCCCTGTCCCCTCTGGTCTCAATGATTTTATGTCATTAGCGATTCAAATTGACAGACGTTTGCGTGAGCGGAGAAGTATGCGTGAGGTGGTGTTGCCTTGTGAGCCAGCTGCTGTGCCCATGCAGTGTGATGGAGTGGTGTCTGGGGCACAGCGTCATGAGTTTCGAAAGCGCAATGGGTTATGTTTCTACTGTGGTGATGCCTCTCATGCTATTTCAGTCTGCCCTAAGCGGGGAAGACATTTTGCACGCTCAGTTGTCTTGGGTAGTGTTCAGACTAAGTTTTTATTAACTGTCACTCTGATATGCTCTCTGTCCTCATTTTCTGCTCAGGCTTTCGTTGATTCTGGAGCAGCTATTAACCTGATGGATTATGATTTTGCTAAACGTTGTGGATTTCCCTTGATACCCTACAGAAGTCTATTCCCCTACTGGGGATCGATTCTACCCCTTTGGCTGAGAATAAACCCCAGTTTTCTACTCAGGTGATAATGAGGGTTGAACCTGATCACCAGGAGTGCTGCAAATTTTTGGTTCTATATAATCTGCATGACATTATCGTGCTGGGTTTCCCTTGGTTACAGTCTCATAATCCTGTTTTGGATTGGAAATCTGTGTCTGTAACCAGTTGGGGCTGCCAATGTGTTAATACCAACACTCCTGTTTTTTCTGCCTCCCCCCAGGCTGAGGATGTTCCTGACTTTTTGTTTGATTTTTCTGATGTGTTTAGCGAAAGTAAATCTGCATCCTTACCTCCCCATAGGAGCTATGACTGCGCTATTGAATTAGTGCCAGGTAGTAAATTCCCTAAGGGTCGCCTTTTTAACTTGTCTGTACCTGAACATGACGCTATGCGGTCTTATATCAAGGAATCATTGGAGAAGGGTCATATCAGACCATCCTCTTCACCCTTAGGTGCCGGTTTTTTCTTTGTGGCCAAAAAAGATGGTTCATTAAGGCCGTGTATTGATTATCGTCTCTTGAACAATATTACTGTGAAATATCAATACCCGTTACCCTTGATTTCTGACCTGTTTTCCAGGGTGAAAAACGCTACTTGGTTTACCAAGCTTGACCTCAGGGGGGCGTATAACCTTATTCGCATTAAGCACGGGGATGAATGGAAGACGGCATTTAACACCCCTGAAGGGCATTTTGAGTACCTTGTGATGCCCTTTGGGCTCACTAATGCTCCTTCCGTCTTCCAGTCCTTCATGAATGACATTTTCAGGGATTTTGTGGACAAGTTTCTGATTGTTTATTTGGATGATATCTTGATTTTTTCTAATGACTGGGACTCTCATGTGAAACATGTTCGAACTGTATTCCAGATTTTGAGAGAGAATGCTCTGTATGTGAAGGGATCAAAGTGTCTTTTTGGCGTACAGAAGATCTCATTTCTGGGATTCATTTTGTCCCCATCTGTTATTGAAATGGACCCGGTCAAGGTTCAGGCCATCTGTGATTGGGTCCAACCTACTTCATTAAAGGCTCTTCAGAGATTTTTTGGGTTTTGCCAATTTTTATCGTAAATTTATTGGTAATTTCTCTGTTATTGTTAAACCATTAACTGATTTGACCAGAAAGGGTTCTGATGTGGTGAATTGGCCTCCTGAGGCAGTCTCTGCGTTTCAGGAACTTAAGCAGAGATTCACTTCTGCTCCTGTTCTACGGCAGCCTGATGTTTCTCTGCCATTTCAGGTGGAGGTTGATGCCTCTGAAATTGGGGCAGGTGCCGTTTTGTCCCAAAAAGATCCAGAGACCTCTAAAAGTAACCCTTGTGCCTTTTTCTCTCGAAAATTTTCTCCTACTGAACGTAATTATGACGTGGGTAATCGGGAGTTATTGGCCATGAAGTGGGCTTTTGAAGAGTGGAGACATTGGCTGGAGGGAGCCAAACATCAGGTGGTGGTCCTTACGGACCATAAGAATCTGGTCTATCTGGAATCTGCCAAGTGACTCAATCCTAGACAGGCCAGGTGGGCCTTGTTTTTCACACGTTTTAATTTTGTGGTTTCCTTTCTTCCTGGCACTAAGAATGTTAAGGCGGATGCCCTCTCGAGGAGTTTCCTTGCGGACTCTCCTGAGCTATCTGATCCCTCTGTTATTTTGAAGGAGGGTGTAGTTCTTTCCGCCATCTCGCCCAATTTGAGACTTGCTCTGGAGGGGTGTCAGGAGGATAGGCCCGAGCGCTGCCCTGTTGGAAAATTGTTTGTCCCGGACCAATGGAAAAAGAGTGTGATGTCTGAGATTCATTGTTCCGCATTGGCTGGGCATCCCGGAATTTTTGGTACCAGAGACTTGGTTAGTCGGTCCTTTTGGTGGCCTACCTTGTCTCGCGATGTCAGGGAATTTGTGCAGTCCTGCGGGACTTGCTCTCGCTCCAAGCCTTGCTCTCGCTCTAGTGGTTTGTTGATGCCATTGCCTGTGACCAAGAGACCATGGACCCATATCTCTATGGATTTCATTTCCGATCTTCCTGTTTCTCAGAGAATGACCACCATCTGGGTAATTTGTGATAGGTTTTCCAAAATGATACTGTAGCGCTTCCCACGGCTGTGGGGCGTCGGGACATGGCATAGCTTGCCTAGCTAGCCAATGCTCCCACGCCGCCAGTCCACGACGACGTGAGGCATGGGTCCCAGATGGTAAGAGAATGTGGACCCACTGGACCACGGAGGGAGACCCGGGCCTGCCCGGACTAGGGAAGGGCAGCGACCGGGATCCGTGGCAGCTGAGCATGTGGGCAAGGTGGCGACCTGCAGGACTAGACAACACCGCACAACTTCAGGTAAGAAGAAACATAAAGTTTACTTAAAGAAACACAGTACATAAAACAGAACATAAGACCGGGCTCCCGATTCCGCACATCAGAGAAGGGTACACGACTCAGGATCACAGACGAGTGCTGGAGGACATCACGGGTAGATGCAGTCCAGGGTTATCTGGCACGGGCATACTTGGACGGCCTCTCTCTCAGGCCTTAGGCGTAGCACAGGCTCAGCAGGAGAACATCAGACACCGACCTCAGACAGACTTCAGACGATGGCGGGGTCATCACGGGTTGATGAAGTCCAGGATCATCTGGCACGGGCATACTAGTATGGCCTCACTCTCAGGCCTCGGGCGTAGCACAGGCTCAGCAGGAGAACATCAGACACCGGCCCAGGACGAACGTCAGACGATGGCGGGGTCATCACGGGTTGATGAAGTCCAGGGTCATCTGGCACGGGCATACTAGGACGGCCTCTCTCTCAGGCCTCAGGCGTAGCACAGGCTCAGCAGGAGAACATCAGACACCGACCCAGGACAGACGTCATCACAGGGTAGACCAAGGAGGAACCGGCAGGACAGGCAGGTTGTCACGGCAAGTGACCAAGGCAGTCTCTGGGACAGGCAGGTTGTCACAGCAAGTGACCAGGCAGTCTCTGGGACAGGCAGGTTGTCACGGCTAGTGACCAGGGCAATCTCTGGGACAGGCAGGTTGTCACGGCAAGTGACCAGGGCAGGCAGGTTGTCACGGCAAGTGACCAGGCAGGCAGGTTGTCACGGCAAGTGACCAGGCAGGCAGGTTGTCACGGCAAGTGACCAGGGCAGGCAGGTTGTCACGGCAAGTGACCAGGGCAGGCAGGTTGTCACGGCAAGTGACCAGGGCAGGCAGGTTGTCACGGCAAGTGACCAGGCAGGCAGGTTGTCACGGCAAGTGACCAGGCAGTCTCTGGGACAGGCAGGTTGTCACGGAAAGTGACCAGGGCAGTCTCTGGGACAGGCAGGTTGTCACGGCAAGTGACCAGGCAGTCTCTGGGACAGGCAGGTTGTCACGGCAAGTGACCAGGCAGTCTCTAGACAGGCAGGTTGTACAACCTGATATGGTGGAGCCTCCAGGTAGGCTGCAGTCGGATGGCAGATGATCGCTCCCAGGTGAGCAGGCAAGAGCCGGGGATCTCTGCAGATGATGTCCGAACTTCCGGATGGAGCTGCAGTCGGATGGCAGATGATCGCTCCTAGGTGAGCAGGCAAGAGCCGGGGATCTCTGCAGATGACGTCCGAACCTCTGGAAGGAACTGCAGATGGATGGCAGACAGGCAAGCCGACAGGTAACAGACAGGTAACTGGAATCAGGAGCTGATGGCTGAAACAGAGTTAGACTGCACAGGAACACGGATTGGATCTCAGAGAGTCAGGAACACAGACAGGAACACGGACTGGGTCTCAGGGAGTCAGGAACACGGACAGGAACATGGATTGAATCACAGGAACACGGACTGGAACACAGGCCTCGGACTCCGGACATCTGGCACCGATCAGCAGGCTCCGGACATCTGGCAATGATCGGCAGGATCCGGACATCAGGCAAGAAGGATAGGATCCGGACATCTGGAAGTGGTCGTCGGACATCGGACATCAGGCCATGGTCATCAGGCATAGGATCCGGACATCTGGCAGCGACCTGAAAAGGAACCCCAGCGGTCTGGTGCAAGCCCCGCCAGGCTCAACGGGAGCTGGCCGGGGATTGCACAGAGGCTGAGCACAGAGTAACAGAAACTCAGCACACACCGGACTCCTCCTTCCAAGATGAACTCAGGTTATATAGCAAGGATTCACAGTCACTGGCACAGGGTTCTGGACACAGCAGGATTTCAGGAACATAACACAGAGGACACAGTTCAGAAAGTCAGGTACAGGATGCGATCTAAGATCAGGGGTTCAGGTAATTAGACACAGCAGGAACAGGCCTGGATATACAGCCTCCAGGAACGGCGATCTGGGTAATCAGCCCCCAGCATAGGCGGAAACACAAGACACAATTCAGACATTCAGGTACCGGGTTTGATCCAGGATCAGGGAACAAGACACAGCAGGAACAGGGAATCAGCTCTCCAGAGCTGATCAACTTCAGAGCAGGAGCTGAACACACAACCACATACGGCTAGGTTCAGGGATTCAGTGTGGATTCAATGTGAAGCTCTGGCCACGCCCACTAGGGCTGGGGAACTTTATATATGAGCTGCTTCACAGCGATAGGCTGGAGCAGTAATTCTAGTTAACACCCAATCCACATAAAAGCAGGACAGGTGTGGGCCGCGCCCCCTATGCAGAGCCAGACAGCACAACACAGAGGGAACCCAACAATGGCTGCTGCCAACCACGCAGTAAGTCATGCACCACTGCAGAGGACTTTGCAAGCTACGGACGGCTTTCACAGCAAGTCAGGAACCGCACATGCGGGCGGTCATGCAAAGCAGCGGAGCCACTCACGCAAGTACGGGTACGCAGCAGAGCCGGGAACTGAGCAGCATCCATATAGGTAACAGACAACAGTATCCCAGCTGGTTAGGGGAAAGGAGCAAAAGGGTTAATGCAAAAAACATGCAAAGTAACGCTGGAAAACAAAGTACAGACAATACCAGCGTTACAGATACATCTTGTGCCATTACCTAAGTTGCCTTCCTCCTCTGAATTGGTGCCGTTGTTCCTTCAGCACGTGGTTCGTTTACACGGCATTCCTGAGAACATTGTGTCTGACAGAGGAGTCCAGTTTGTTTCCAGATTTTGGAGGACTTTTTGTTCTAAACTGGGTGTTCAATTGTCTTTCTCCTCGGTATTTCATCCTCAGACCAATGGTCAAACTGAGAGAACAAACCAGACATTGGAGACTTATCTAAGATGCTTTGTGTCTGCTGATCAGGATGACTGGGTCTCTTTTTTGCCTTTGGCTGAGTTTGCTCTTAATAATAGGGCTAGCTCTGCCACTTTGATGTCTCCGTTTTTCTGTAATTCTGGGTTTCACCCTCGATTTTCTTCAGGACAGACGGAGGCTTCTGTCTGTCCAGGTGTTGACTCTGTTGTTGAGCGTATGCAGCAGATTTGGGACCAGGTAGTGGAGAGGTTGTCCCTCTCTCAGGAGAAGGCCCAGCGGTTTGCTAACCGGCATAGGACTGATGGTCCTCGGTTTAAAGTGGGGGACTTGGTCTGGTTGTCCTCAAAGAATATTCCTATGAGAGTAGCATCTCCTAAATTTAAGCCTAGGTTCATTGGACCTTATAAGATCATGGAGATTATTAATCCTGTTTCTTTTCGTTTGCTTCTTCCAGGGACATTTAAGATCCATAACGTGTTCCACAAGTCCTTGTTGAAGAGGTTTGTTGAGCCAGTGGTTCCTGCTGCTGTGCCTCCTGACCCTGTTTTGGTTGAGGGCAATCTGGAGTATGTGGTTGAGAAAATATTGGACTCTCGTTTTTCTAGACGAAGACTCCAGTATTTGGTTAAATGGAGAGGTTATGGTCAGGAAGATAATTCTTGGGTGTTTGCTTCGGACATCCATGCTAGGAGACTTATCCGTGCGTATCATAGAACTCATCCTGACCGACCTGGTTGCTCAAATGAGGGTTCGGTGACCCCTCCTCAAGGGGGGGGTACTGTTGTGAATGGGTTTGAGATGAGTTCTGAGCAGAGGCTCCCTCTGGTGGTTAAAAGCGGTACTAGTGAGGATTGGGAATCAGGTGTTACTGATTGGTCTTATTTAAGGGAATCATTTTCCCATCAGGGTTGCCGGTGATCAATTGTTCTGGTCTGAATCCTTCTTTCCAGTTTCCCTTGTAGCCTGCTGTGTCGTGTCTGCATCTCCTGCTATCAGATAAGACAATTTCTTATTTTGTGTTTTTGCTATATTTTTGCATTTTGTCCTTCACTTCTGTGGGGGCCTTCAGGGTCCCCTCCGGGGGCTTTTGCCCTCTCAGTTTAGTCCAGCCACTGTGTTTTGTAGTTTTGCTTTTTCCAGTTTTTTCAGTGGCTGCTGTTATGATTTTGTTACACCAGAGAACTAATTTAGGTGGTAGAGGTCGTGTGATCTCAGGTGATTTTGAAATTAGTAGAGTTGGTGCTTTTCAGGGTTTTCTGGGATTGCAGTAAGTGCCCTTCCTATCCTTTTCTATTTAGTTAGTTTGGGCCCCAGCGTTTGCTCATACTATTTTCTTTCTGTGTCAGTATTTCCTCTTGTCTAACCGCCATTACATGTTTGGGGCTTTCTATTATCTTTGGGGTTCTGCTCCGGGGCAGATAGCTTTCCTATTTCTATCTTTAGGTGTAGTTAGTTTCTCAGGCTGTGACGAGGCGTCTAGGACCAACGTAGGAACGCTCCACGGCTGCCTCTAGTTGTGGTGGTTAGTCAGGGTACTGCAATCTCATAGATTCCAACTGCTCTGGTGTTTTGCCTTTTTACCTGCACTCCTCAGCTACCGTAACATAACAGGGGAATGAGCGCTGAAGTGGGGAATGAGCGCTGAGGTGGAGAATGAGAGCTGAGGTGGGGAATGAGCACTGGGGGTAATGACTGCTGAGGTGGGGAATGAGCGCTTGGGGAGAATGAGCGCTGAGGTGGGGAATGAGCACTCAGGGGGGAATGAGCGCTGAGGTGGGGAATGAGCACTCGGGGGAATGAGCGCTGGGGTGGAGAATGAGCACTGGGGGAATGAGCGCTGAGGTGGGAATGAGCGCTGAGGTGGGGAATGAGCACTGGGGAAAATGAGCGCTGGGGTGGAGAATGATCTCTGAGGTGGGAAATGAGCGCTCAGGGGGAATGAGCGCTGAGGGGAATGAGCGCTGAGGTGGGGAACGAGCGCTGGGGGAATGAGCGCTGAGGTGGGGAATGAGCGCTGAGGTGGGGAATGAGCGCTGAGGTGGGGAATGATCGCTGAGGTGGAGAATGAGGGGTGGGGAATGAGCGCTGAGGTGGGGAATGAGCGCTGAGGTGGAGAATGAGCGCTGAGGTGGAGAATGAGCGCTCGGGGGGAATGAGCGCGGTGGGGAATGAGCGCTCAGGGGGGAATGAGCGCTGAGGTGGGGAATGAGCACTGGAGAGAATGAGTGCTGAGGTGGGGAATGAGCGCTCAGGGGGGAATGAGCGCTGAGGTGGGGAATGAGCACTGGGGGGGAATGAGCGCTGGGGGGAATGAGCGCTGGGGAGAATGAACGCTGAGGTGGGGAATGAGCGCTCAGGGGGAATGAGCGCTGATGTGGGGAATGAGCGCTGGGGGGAATGAGCTCTGAGGTGGGGAATGAGCGCTGAGGTGGAGAATGAGAGCTGAGGTGGGGAATGAGCACTGGGGGTAATGAGCGCTGAGGTGGGGAATGAGCGCTCGGGGAGAATGAGCGCTGAGGTGGGGAATGAGCACTCAGGGGGGAATGAGCGCTGAGGTGGGGAATGAGCACTCAGGGGGGAATGAGCGCTGGGGTGGAGAATGAGCACTGGGGGAATGAGCGCTGAGGTGGGGAATGAGCGCTGAGGGGGGAATGAGCACTGGGGAAAATGAGCGCTGGGGTGGAGAATGATCTCTGAGGTGGGGAATGAGCGCTCAGGGGGGAATGAGCGCTGGGGGGAATGAGCGCTGAGGTGGGGAACGAGCGCTGGGGGGAATGAGCGCTGAGGTGGGGAATGAGCGCTGAGGTGGGGAATGATCGCTGAGGTGGAGAATGAGCGCTGAGGTGGAGAATGAGGGGTGGGGAATGAGCGCTGAGGTGGGGAATGAGCGCTGAGGTGGAGAATGAGTGCTGAGGTGGAGAATGAGCGCTCGGGGGGAATGAGCGCGGGGGGGAATGAGCGCTGGTGGGGAATGAGCACTGGGGGAGGAATGAGCGCTGAGGAGAATGAACGCTGAGGTGGGGAATGAGCGCTCAGGGGGAATGAGCGCTGAGGGGGAATGAGCACTGGGGGGGAATGAGCACTGGTGGGGAATGAGCGCTGGGGGAATGAGCTCTGAGGTGGGGAATGAGCGCTGAGGTGGAGAATGAGAGCTGAGGTGGAGAATGAGAGCTGGTGGGGAATGAGCACTGGGGGAGGAATGAGCGCTGAGGAGAATGAACGCTGAGGTGGGGAATGAGCGCTCAGGGGGAATGAGCGCTGAGGGGGAATGAGCACTGGGGGGGAATGAGCACTGGGGGAGAATGAGCACTGGTGGGGAATGAGCGCTGGGGAATGAGCTCTGAGGTGGGGAATGAGCGCTGAGGTGGAGAATGAGAGCTGAGGTGGAGAATGAGCGCTGAGGTGGAGAATGAGCGCTGAGGTGGAGAATGAGAGCTGAGGTGGGGAATGAGCGCTCGGGGTAGAATGAGCGCTGAGGTGGGGAATGAGCACTCAGGGGGAATGAGCGCTGGGGGGAATGAGTGCTGAGGTGGGGAATGAGAACTCAGGGGAGAATGAGCACTGGGGGAATGAGCGCTGAGGTGGGGAATGAGCGCTGAGGTGGGGAATGAGCGCTGAGGTGGGGAATGAGCGCTGGGGAAAATGAACGCTGGGGTGGGGAATGAGCTCTGAGGTGGGGAACGAGCGCGAGGGGGAATGAGTGCTGGGGGAATGAGCGCTGAGGTGGGAAATGAGCGCTGAGGTGGGGAATGGGCGCTCAGGGTAGAATGAGCGCTAAGGTGGGGAATGAGCACTCAGGGGGGAATGAGCGCTGGGGGAATGAGTGCTGAGTGGGGGAATGAGTGCTGAGGTGGGGAATGAGCACTCAGGGGAGAATGAGCACTGGGGGAATGAGCGCTGAGGTGGGGAATGAGCGCTGAGGTGGGGAATGAGCGCTGAGGTGGGGAATGAGCGCTGGGGAAAATGAGCGCTGGGGTGGGGAATGAGCTCTGAGGTGGGGAACGAGCGCGAGGGGGAATGAGCGCTGGGGGAATGAGCGCTGAGGTGGGGAATGAGCGCTGAGGTGGAGAATGAGCGCTGGGGGAATGAGCGCTGGGGAGGAATGAGTGCTGAGGTGGGGAATGAGCGCTGAGGTGGAGAATGAGCGCTGGGGGGAATGAGCGCTGAGGAGGAATGAGTGCTGAGGTGGGGAATGAGCGCTGAGGTGGAGAATGAGCGCTGGGGGAATGAGCGCTGAGGTGGGGAATGAGCGCTGAGGTGGGGAATGAGCGCTGAGGTGGAGAATGAGCGCTGAGGTGGGGAATGAGCGCTCGGGGTAGAATGAGCGCTGAGGTGGGGAATGAGCACTCAGTGGGGAATGAGCGCTGGGGGGAATGAGTGCTTAGGTGGGGAATGAGTGCTGAGGTGGGGAATGAGCACTCAGGGGAGAATGAGCACTGGGGGAATGAGCGCTGAGGTGGGGAATGAGCGCTGAGGTGGGGAATGAGCGCTGAGGTGGGGAATGAGCGCTGGGGAAAATGAACGCTGGGGTGGGGAATGAGCTCTGAGGTGGGGAACGAGCGCGAGGGGGAATGAGTGCTGGGGGAATGAGCGCTGAGGTGGGAAATGAGCGCTGAGGTGGGGAATGGGCGCTCGGGGTAGAATGAGCGCTAAGGTGGGGAATGAGCACTCAGGGGGGAATGAGCGCTGGGGGGAATGAGTGCTGAGGTGGGGAATGAGTGCTGAGGTGGGGAATGAGCACTCAGGGGAGAATGAGCACTGGGGGAATGAGCGCTGAGGTGGGGAATGAGCGCTGAGGTGGGGAATGAGCGCTGAGGTGGGGAATGAGCGCTGGGGAAAATGAGCGCTGGGGTGGGGAATGAGCTCTGAGGTGGGGAACGAGCGCGAGGGGGAATGAGCGCTGGGGGAATGAGCGCTGAGGTGGGGAATGAGCGCTGAGGTGGAGAATGAGCGCTGGGGGGAATGAGCGCTGGGGAGGAATGAGTGCTGAGGTGGAGAATGAGCGCTGAGGTGGAGAATGAGCGCTGGGCGGAATGAGCGCTTGGGAGGAATGAGTGCTGAGGTGGGGAATGAGCGCTGAGGTGGAGAATGAGCGCTGGGGGAATGAGCGCTGAGGTGGGGAATGAGCGCTGAGGTGGGGAATGAGCGCTGAGGTGGGGAATGAGCGCTGAGGTGGAGAATGAGCGCTGAGGTGGAGAATGACGCTGGGGGAATGAGCGCTGAGGTGGGGAATGAGCGCTGAGGTGGAGAATGAGCGCTGAGGTGGAGAATGAGCGCTGAGGTGGAGAATGAGCGCTGAGGTGGAGAATGAGCGCTGAGGTGGAGAATGAGCGCTGAGGTGGAGATTGAGCGCTTGGGGGGAATGAGCGCTGAGGTGGAGAATGAGCGCTGGTGGGGAATGAGCGCTGGGGTGGGGAATGAGTGCTGGGAGAATAAGCGCTGAGGTGGGGAATGAGCGCTGGTGGGGAATGAGCGCTGAGGTGGGGAATGAGCGCTGGTGGGGAATGAGTGCTGAGGTGGGGAATGAGCGCTTGGGGGTATGAGTGCTGAGGTGGGGAATGAGCGCTGGTGGGGAATGAGCGCTGGGGTGGGGAATGAGCGCTGGGGAGAATAAGCGCTGTGGTGGGGAATGAGCGCTGAGGTGGAGAATGAGCGCTTGGGGGAATGAGCGTGGGGGAATGAGCGCTGGTGGGGAATGAGCGCTGAGGTGGAGAATGAGCGCTTGGGGGGAGTGAGCGCTGGTGGGGAATGAGCGCTGAGGTGGGGAATGAGCGCTGGGGTGGAGAATGAGCGCTGGGGTGGAGAATGAGCGCTGAGGTGGGGAACGAGCGCTGGGGTGGAGAATGAGCGCTTGGGGGGAATGAGCGCGGGGGAATGAGCGCTGAGGTGGGGAATGAGCGCTGGGGTGGAGAATGAGCGCTGGGGTGGAGAATGAGCGCTGAGGTGGGGAACGAGCGCTGGGGTGGAGAATGAGCGCTTGGGGGAATGAGCGCGGGGGAATGAGCGCTGAGGTGGGGAATGAGCGCTGGGGTGGAGAATGAGCGCTGGGGTGGAGAATGAGCGCTGGGGTGGAGAATGAGCGCTTGGGGGGAATGAGCGCTGGGGGGAATGAGCGCTGAGGTGGGGAATGAGCGCTGGGGTGGAGAATGAGCGCTGGGGTGGAGAATGAGCGCTGAGGTGGGGAACGAGCGCTGGGGTGGAGAATGAGCGCTGAGGTGGGGAACGAGCGCTGGGGTGGAGAATGAGCGCTGGGGTGGGGAATGAGCGCTGGGGTGGAGAATGAGCGCTGGGGTGGAGAATGAGCGCTGAGGTGGGGAACGAGCGCTGGGGTGGAGAATGAGCGCTTGGGGGAATGAGCGCGGGGGAATGAGCGCTGAGGTGGGGAATGAGCGCTGGGGTGGAGAATGAGCGCTGGGGTGGAGAATGAGCGCTGAGGTGGGGAACGAGCGCTGGGGTGGAGAATGAGCGCTGGGCTAATGTAAAAGAGGAGGATGGACAGAAATTACATCACAAATCTTTTTTTTTGTTAAATAACATCTTTATTTAGGTTACAAAAAGACATACAAATCCGCATGTAAAAAACGCATCAAATACGCACCTGCGTTTTCTGCCAAGAGATGCGGATTATGTACGGAAACTTCTGCAGACAAATCTGCAACGTGTGCACAGACCCTAAGGCTATGTTTCCACGTTCAAGAAACGCTGCAGAGAGGACACAGCTCCGTCCTAAGCTTTGCCGGCTTTTGTACGCGCGGTGATTCCACATGTGTCATTGAACTGTGTGGAATCACCGCATCCTATACATAGGACGGTGTTATTTATCTTGTGTAGACTGAGCGTCTCCCCGAGATAAATAGACATGCTGCGGTCTTGAAGGACGCTCCACATGTGCGTATACGCAGGTCTGCCACCTGCATCTTTGTATGCATAGTGGATATGGGATTTCATAAAATCCCCTCCACTATGCTGTAACATTGGACGCTGTGGATTGGACTCTGCGGCTGTTCTCAGCATCCAACCCGCAGCGTTTCCTGAACGTGGAGACGTACCCTAAATCTATCTCTGCCTCTGGACAGTATATAGTATAGATTTGCCTGGACTGTACATTATTATAAATCTACTACCTGAGCATTATATATTATAGATCACCCTGGACATTATATATAATAGATTGTACGTCATATATTACAGGTAATTCTGGACATTTTATACTATAGGTCTCCTTGTACATTATATATTATAGATCTATAATAAATATTATACCGGGAGATCTATAAGGCCGGGGTCACACTGGCGACAGAATCGGACGACTGCAATGTGATGAAAAATCGTATTGCAGTCTGCCCTATGTTAATCTATGGAGCAGCTCCCAGTATCAGATTTTTTGTGGTCCGTTTTAAACGTCCGTGTGCAATCGCAGCATGCTGCCACTGTCACCGATTGTGGGTCGACTATTGCCAATGCAAGTCTATGGGAGCGATGAAAAATCGGATTACAAACGGACCACACTGTGTGACTTGCGATTAAATCGCATCGGTGTCCTTTAGAAAAGCCGGCAATTCATCCCCGGCTATACTGTAAAATCACACTGACAGCTTTAATAAAGAATAGAAAGAATAGATATACACACATAGAATACATATATGTATATATATGTCATTGTGACACACATATGTACATATATTTATAGTTCCTAGACTTCTACATACTGTAATAGCCGCTAATTCAATTGGCGGCTTTTGTGAAATCACAGAAGCCGACATGAAATGATACATTGTTTAGACACAGTTAACCATGTCATTTCCTGTATTTTGATATATGGTTTGAACTTACAATTACATATGTGTATTTGTGCAAAATTTCAGACATGTAGGGGTTAATTAAAGGTGTAAATTCGTTGAGAAAAAATGCGTGGGCTCCCGCTGTATTTTCTCCACCAGACAGACAAAGCAAGCGAGTGGGGGCAGATAATAATAGCCTAGGGAGGGTACATTTTTTTTGTGCCCCCCCTGGCTACTAACATCTGCCCCCAGACACCCCAGAAAGGGCAAATCTATAATTAGATTCGCCCTTTCTGGCACTTTGCCCATCTATTCCCATTGCCCTGTAGCGGTGGCGAATGGGTTAATAAGGCGTTAATGTCACCTTAGTATTGAAAGGTGACCTTAAGCCAGGTTAATAATTGAGAGCTGTCAATTAGACAACTATCAATTATTAATCCTATTGTATGAAAGAAAAATCAAACACACACACTTTAATAAAAAAGAAGTTTAATGAAATAATCACACATTTTTTGACCATATTTTATTTTCCTGCTAAAATCATTTCCTGTAATAAAAATAAAATAAAAAAGCAAAATTATTCTTACCAATCCGATGTACAGTCAGGTCCCACGGTGTAATCCATCAGAAAGGGTTAACAGGTTACAGCTTGCAGAAAGCTAATGCTCTCTCCGAGTTGTAACCCCATGAATGAATCAGTTACTCTCCCAGGGAAAGGAGAGGAAGAGATTCATGAATGGAGCTTAATTGATTTATTGGCACTTTCACTTCAGTGACCTGACCTAAGGTGAAAGTGGGACACAATCAATTAAGCTTCATTCATGAAACACATCCTCTCCTGTCGGCAGGAGATAAGCTCATTCATTCAGGAGCTATCAGATGAGCACGCAGGATTACTGCTTATCTGATTGCTAGTTAACCCTTTGTGAAGGATTACATCGTGGGACGTGACAGATCGCCAGATAGGTAAGAATAATGTTGTTTTATTATTTTATATTTATTTTAGAAGAACAAGGGCTTTGAACGGATTAAGAGTGAAATAAAAGATGGTCAAAAATATGTGTTTTGATTTCATTAAAATTATTTATTCTTAAAGTGTGTTTGTGTTTTTTTATTTACTTCAATAGGATTAATAATTGATAGTTGTCTAATTGACAGCTCTCAATTATTAACCTGCCTTAAGGTCACCTTTCAATACTAAGGTGACATTAACGCCTTTTTAACCCATTTGCCACCGCTACAGGGCAATGGGAATAGACGGGCAAAGTGCCAGAAAGGGCGAATCTAATTATAGATTTGCCCTTTCTGGGGTGTCTGGGGGCAGATGTTAGTAGCCAGGGGGGCACAAAAAAATGTACCCTCCCTAGGCTATTATTATCTGCCCCCACTCGCTTGCTTTGTCTGTCTGGTGGAGAAAATACAGCGGGAGCCCATGCATTTTTTTTCAACGAATTTACACCTTTAATTAACCCCTACATGTCTGAAATTTTGCACAAATACACTCATGTAATTGTAAGTTCAAACCATATATCAAAATACATGAAATGACATGGTTAACTGTGTGGAAACAATGTATCATTTCATGTCGGCTTCTGTGATTTCACAAAAGCCGGCAATTGAATTAGCGGCTATTACAGTATGTAGAAGTCTAGGAACTATAAATATATATATATATATATACATGACACAATGACATGTGTGTATATATATATATATATATATATATGTGTTCTATGTGTATATATCTATTCTTTTTTTTGTGATTGAAATACTATTCTTTTAGATCCATTATATGTCAGTTTTGCAAGCCTGCGAGAAAATCTCGCAAGTCGGCTGAAAATCGGATGTTACAAGGTACACACACATGCGACTAAATCGCATCTTTGAAGGAAAATCGGATGCCAGGCGGATGTGTGATGTTTGTATTTTGATCCGACAATCGACCGACTAAAACGGACCGATTTTTTGTCGTTGTGTCTGACGCCGGCCTAAGATGAATTGTCCAGATTTATATGTAAGTATCTGTTTACACCCAGACATATGAATAAGGCCTTAGTCAGAGACTGGGCAGTAATAGAATAATAAGATCCATCTAGTAATCCTCCTTGTCTGCTGGACATGGTGTGGGGAGAGTTTCTAGCTCAGTTAGGCTATGGTTCCACGGTCCGGAACCATAGCGCTTTGGACGGAGCGGAAATTCCGCTCCGTCTAAGCCCCGCCCCCTTTATGACGCGCGATCTTTCCGGAGGTGTTCAGGACACCTCCGGAACACCTCCGGAAAGAGCGCAGGGCTACATAGCCCTGTGTTAATTCTGTTGCGGCGACGCACCGTCGCCGCAATACGCGAGGACATGCTGCGGTCTAAAAAGACGCGCCGCATGTCCGTTTACGCAGGTTTGCCACCTGCGTATTGTTACGCATAGTGGAGACGGGATTTCTTGAAATCCCCTCCACTATGCTGTAACATCTGGACGCTGCGTGTTTGGCGCTGCGCCAGCGCACAGCGCCAAACACGCAGCGTTTCCTGACCGTGGAAACTCACCCTTAGTACACAGACACCAGACTTCTTGCTGTTAACCAGTTAATGTTTTCTTGTCCACCACACTGCAGTGTCAAAAGAGGAAGACAGCGAGACAGGCAGCAACATCGCATCAGAGAGCTCCTGACCTCGAAACAGAAACTCCTCAGATCCTGGTATTGTAACCTAATATTAAGAATAATATTTATTCACTGATATTGCGCTATTAACTCCACAGCACTTTACAGACATCATCAACACTGTCCCCATTGGGGCTCACAATCTAAACATCCTATTTGTATGTCTTCTGAGTGTGGTAGGAAACCACTGTCTTTGAAAGAGCTACATGGGCACACACATAGATTCGGCCTCATTCATTCCCTATGGGACTTGCAAACATGTGCGGCACTTGCGGTGACACAAAAAAACACTGCTAGTAGCGTTTTTTTTTCCGTTGCTGCAAGTATCGGATTTTCGGGATCGCGTCAAAACTGCAAGTGTCGCACATGTCTGCAAGTCACACAGGGAATGAATGAGGCCAGATCTTTGTGTTGCCCATGTAGCTCTTTCAAAGACAGTGGTTTCCTACCACACTCAAAAGACATATAAATAGGATGTTTAGATTGTGTTGCTATAAGTGTTCCGTTACGTGGCAGATGTGGAAAAACTGCCGGATCTGCAGCGAATGGCAAAAATCACTGATGTGCAAGTAGCCTAAGTCACTGACGACAGTGTCTGCATTAGTCATACTCACCAATGGGGGAGGCAGAACGAAAAGTGCCTAGGGCAGCAGAAACTCTAAATACGGCCCTGGTCACCGTCTCGTCCACGTCACCCTCCAGGACACACAAGGGGAACTGGTCCACCCCTGACTGTGATGGGGATTTATCAGGGTTGAGCTGGCTCCTGTCTGAGTCACTTAGTATCCCCGCTTTTCCCCACAAGTCCCAAAACAGGTTGAAGCCCCTCCCAATTATCACGGGGTGTAGCAAGTCTTTGACAACCCCAACCTCTCTGACAACCCCAACCTCATGGGACTTAGTACCCTGGCTCATTTTTACCGACACTCTAGTGATGGGGAATCTGCTCTAAAATCCCGCTATTGCACATTGTTGAGTGGCTCCCAGCGCATGCGCAGGGAGGAGCAGCTCCCCGCGCATGCGCAGGGAGGAGCAGCTCCCTGTACTCGTGCAGTGACAAGCAGCTCCCCGTGCTTGCACAGTGATAAGCGGCTCCCTGCGCATTTGCCCTGAATCTGGGTGTAGTTACCCAGCTTCACTAACTGTGTGCGTATGCGCTGGAGCTGCTGCGAGTCACGGACTCTGTGACCACGCTCAACACTGCACATGTGCAGGGAGTCGACACTGCACAAGAGTAGGATTTTAGAGCAGATTCCCGTGATACTGGCATATCCCAGAACATCAATCAGAGTGTGTGGGCATCAACAATATGATGTGCCCGTGGTTGAAAGAAAATGAGGCGCCACTCCTAAGACTAATAGTAGGAGAAAATGTGTTTTCAGGTCCAACAATGAGAGGAAAAACTAAGTGTTGAAAAAATATTTTTTACATTTCATTGCTGCATATTTCGGAGCAGAACTTACTCCTTCATCAGGCAAAATACAAATATACCATATACAATGACTCCATACCATTATATACACCCTTGAGTGCGGCTGACAAATCAGATGTTAGGACATTCAGGTGGTAATTCAGTAATCAATTAAGTTTGAATTTCATTCACATGAGTTGTTACAATGTAGCATTAACCATTTACAATAAACATACCTGTAAGAAGAAAATATATATATACTTTAGGCACCCGTACTCCCTCGGCTGCGGTTGAGGTAGGCACAGGATGCGGTATTGCTAAGTTGTCCAGGCAAGTTTATTTAAACTGCATGAACCACTCAGGATACCAAAACAAAAGAACAGCCTATTCCAGCACAAAGTGAAAACATAAGTAAAAAGTCCATACAATACAGCGGGTCTGCCCGCTAAGGTCAGTGTCTTTAGCACCCACACAATGGAGGTCTCCACACCTCTAGCCACAGACACTGAATGAGGCAATTGGCCTCCATTTTATTAGCCAAACCACGTCCCTGGGGTGGGGATATGTGAGCAGTGATTCCCACCCATCTCTTATGACCATTTGTAATACCCGGCCCTGGAATGGCCAAATAACGCTCTCAGCACTATATGTGCTGGAGCATGCTTCCGAGCTCACATCACCGCAGCTAATAACTGGGATGACACATATCTCCCCTCCAGGACTCATCCAGCGGCCATCTTCCATAACCCCACTCTGCCCAAAGCCGGGGGCTTGGCACCTTCTGCCAACAAATAGTGTACTCTCGACAGAGCTTCAGCATTGCCATGCCGTTTCCCTGGCCTATGCTCCACATGGAAGTTGAAATCCTGAAGTGCTAGGAACCGCCTGGTCACTCGGGCATTGTTCCCTTTCTTCTCGCTCATCCACTTCAGTGGTGCATGGTCTGACACCAGTCTAAACTTCCGGCTCAAGAGGTAGTACCTTAGAGTGTGTAATGCCCACTTGATGGCTAAACATTCCTTCTCCACTATGGAGTAATTTTTCTCCCAAGACGACAACTTTTGGCTGAGATACATTATGGAGTGCTCTTCCCCGTTCACCTCTTGAGATAGGACAGTCCGATATCCGACTCACCCATCTGGACCACAAACTCCTTGGAGAAATCGGGTGCTACCAGCACCGGCTATTTACACAGGGCCATCTTCAATTCTTGGAAGAACGTCTCAGTTTCTGGAGACCACTTAGCCATAGCCGACTTTGTCCCTTTAAGGAGGTCTGTCAGAGAGGCAGCTACCATGGCGAAGTTTGGGATAAACCGGCGGTAATAGTCAACAGTGCCCAGGAACGCCCTTATCTGCTTCTTTGAGAGGGGTTGTGGCCATCCCTGAATCGCCTTAACTTTGTTTATCTGGGGCTTTATTTCGCCACTGCCTACAACATAGCCCAAGTATCTCGCTTCCTCCATTTCTACGGCACGCTTCTTCGGGTATATGGAAAACCCCGCCTTCCATAGAGCATCAAAGATCACCTGGACCTTGCTCAGATGTCTTCCCCAATTCTGGCTGAAGATCACAATATTGTCCAGGTAAGCAGCTGCATATTGTTTGTGGGGAGCTAGGATGCGGTCCACGGCTCTCTGAAATGAAATGTTGCTGGAACTCCTTGTAACCCAAATGGCATCATTGTATATTGGAAGCATCCATCTGGGGTTAAAAAGGCAGTCTTCTCTTTGGCGCTTTGGGACATGGGAATTTGCCAATACCCTTTTGTGAGGTCAAGGGTAGTAATGTACCGAGCCGGCCCTAGCCTCTCAATTCAAATTCATCGACCCGGGTATCAGTCTTAGATACCTTGTTCAGCTTCCGATAGTCATTGCAAAACCACCATTCCCCATCTGGGTTTGGCACTAGGACTATTAGACTGGACCAGCCACTCTTTGATTCCTCGATGACTCCCAGGCTCAGCATCCGCTTCACTTCCTTGGAGATCACCTCTCGGCATGCTTTGGGAATCCGGTAGAGCTTCAAGCTGACTCGGACATTAGGCTCCATCAGGACGTCATGCTCTATGACCTTCGTACAACCTAGCATCTCCGAGAAGAGGTCCCTGTTCAGCTGTAGCAACTCCCGGCACTGTTGTTTTGGGCACATGACAGCGTCTCTTCCACCTTGACTACCTCCACGTCCGTTTCAGGCTTGGCCATCAAACAAGGAGCTTCCACAAGCTCCCTATCTTGCCACGGCTTAATCAGGTTGACATGGTATACCAGGTAGATCTTCCTTCTCCCCGGCAGGTGGACTTTGTAGTTGACATCTCCAACCTTTTCAACTATCTTGTAGGGGCCGTGCCATTTTGCCAGGAATTTTCTCTCCACCGTAGGTACCAGAACCAGTACTCGATCCCCAGGGTCGAAGTGTCTCACCCTCTCAGACCTTCTGTACATCCTCAACTGTGCCTCTTGTGCTTTGAGGAGGTGTTCTCTCATGAGGGGCATCACCTTGGCAATCCTCTCTTGAATCTGGGCCACATGCTCGATCACACTGCGGTAAGGTGTAGACTCCACCTCCCATGTCTCTTTCGCGTCAGCTGACGCTCCCTCTCCTCCATCATTACTTTCAATTGTACTGGCGTCTATGACGCCGGTATAGTTCAATGCGGCGGCGGGGGGAGTTGGCGTTGGGGGCAGGCGGGCCCCCCCCGCCTCACGGGCCCCTTAGCGGCTGTGTGATTTGCCACTAGCTGGGGGCCCCTGGGCCCTAGGCAGCTGCCTGGTCTGCCTGCCCCTAACGCCGGCCCTGCCTCTCCCATTTGGGGAACAGCACTGCAGGCCAGGTATGCAAAGTACGAGCAGCACCGTCCTGTGCTGCAGTCCATTGTCTCAGTGGTCATAGGACAACGTGCGGCTATGTGGCTAAGGGTATGACACTTCCAACAAATTACGCTATTGGAAGGGACCTTGACCACTAACTTTGTTGCTCTCGGATGCCCCCAGGTGTGGCTCTAGCTCCCCTCTTTTGGGTGTCAACCCCACTTTGGAACAACAGTATGGGGATGCTACAACCCCTTGCTTCCACAAGGACCTCTTGACTGCCTGGTATCTCTCCATCAGGCTTACTAGGTCATCGGCGTTACGGGGATATCCCTGGGAAACCCAGCATTGCATCGTCCTGGGTAGGGAGTGTACTAATCTGTCCATGACAACTTTTTCCACCATCTGTGCTGGTAAGGAAGATTCAGGATGCAACCATTTTTGGACCAGGTGTAGAAGATCGAACATTTGGGATCGGGGAGGTCCATGAAAACTAACAGAAAATAAATCATTGATTGTAAGATAAAAACGTCCTACCAAGGCGCAGAAGACATCCCTATGTTATGGTAAATATTTTGTACCTTGATTATTATTTAGACAATTAAATATGCTTATAGGGCTTTAATACTTTGGTATTTTTGGCTCACTCGGCTATACACGGAGGTAGACATGTTAGAACACTGTCTCTTTAAGAACTTCCTTTGGTTTATTGTAGGCAGTATAAACCGAGGTGTAGTAAAACAAATACAGCCCTCTGGGCAAAACAGGAAAACAAAACAAAATGGTAGCACAAAGCACAGTCCTTCTGAGAGCGGGGTTCCTCCTGCTCACCGCTAGCAAAACACACACGGTTCAGGCTGGTTCCAGCACAAACACTTCTCTGTATTGTGTTCCTCTCCAGACACTGAACACTGATGCCTTTGGAGGCCAGCTACTTAACCCCAGACCACAACCTGTAGAGAAGATAAGGTGAACATCCTCCCACGCACTCTATGAATGTCATCATACAACTCATCCCATTATACAAATTGTAAGATGTCACATATACACATCATAGTGGTGGAGGATGTCACATATACACATAATAGTGGTGGAGGATGTCACATATACACATAATAGTGGTGGAGGATGTGACATATACACATAATAGTGGTGGAGGATGTCACATATACACATCATAGTGGTGGAGGATGTCACATATACACATAATAGTGGTGGAGGATGTGACATATACACATAATAGTGGTGAAGGATGTGACATATACACATAATAGTGGTGGAGGATGTGACATATACACATCATAGTGGTGGAGGATGTCACATATACACATAATAGTGGTGGAGGATGTGACATATACACATAATAGTGGTGGAGGATGTGACATATACACATAATAGTGGTGGAGGATGTGACATATACACATAATAGTGGTGGAGGATGTGACATATACACATCATAGTGGTGGAGGATGTCACATATACACATAATAGTGGTGGAGGATGTGACATATACACATAATAGTGGTGGAGGATGTGACATATACACATAATAGTGGTGGAGGATGTGACATATACACATAATAGTGGTGGAGGATGTGACATATACACATCATAGTGGTGGAGGATGTCACATATACACATCATAGTGGTGGAGGATGTGACATATACACATAATAGTGGTGGAGGATGTCACATATACATATAATAGTGGTGGAGGATGTCACATATACATATAATAGTGGTGGAGGATGTCACATATACATATAATAGTGGTGGAGGATGTCACATATACATATAATAGTGGTGGAGGATGTGACATATACACATCATAGTGGTGGAGGATGTCACATATACACATAATAGTGGTGGAGGATGTCACATATACATATAATAGTGGTGGAGGATGTCACATATACATATAATAGTGGTGGAGGATGTCACATATACACATAATAGTGGTGGAGGATGTCACATATACACATAATAGTGGTGGAGGATGTACATATACACATAATAGTGGTGGAGGATGTCACATATACACATAATAGTGGTGGAGGATGTGACATATACACATCATAGTGGTGGAGGATGTCACATATACATAAATAGTGGTGGAGGATGTGACATATACACATCATAGTGGTGGAGGATGTCACATATACATATAATAGTGGTGGAGATGTCACATATACATATAATAGTGTGGAGGATGTCACATATACACATAATAGTGGTGGAGGATGTCACATATACACATAATAGTGGTGGAGGATGTCACATATACATATAATAGTGGTGGAGGATGTCACATATACATATAAATGGTGAGGATGTGACATATACACATCATAGTGGTGGAGGATGTCACATATACACATAATAGTGGTGGAGGATGTGACATATACACATAATAGTGGTGGAGGATGTCACATATACACATAATAGTGTGGAGGATGTGACATATACACATCATAGTGGTGGAGGATGTCACATATACACATCATAGTGGTGGAGGATGTGACATATACACATATAGTGGTGGAGGATGTCACATATACATATAATAGTGGTGGAGAATGTCACATATACATATAATAGTGGTGGAGGATGTCACATATACACATATAGTGGTGGAGGATGTCACATATACACATAATAGTGGTGGAGGATGTCACATATACACATAATATGGGGAGGATGTGACATATACACATAATAGTGGTGGAGGATGTCACATATACACATAATAGTGGTGGAGGATGTGACATATACACATCATAGTGGTGGAGGATGTCACATAACACATAATAGTGGTGGAGGATGTCACATATACACATAATAGTGGTGGAGGATGTGACATATACACATAATAGTGGTGGAGGATGTCACATATACACATAATAGTGGTGGAGGATGTGACATATACACATCATAGTGGTGGAGGATGTCACATATACATATAATAGTGGTGGAGGATGTACATATACACATCATAGTGGTGGAGGATGTCACATATACATATAATAGTGGTGGAGGATGTACATATACAATAATAGTGGTGGAGGATGTCACATATACATATAATAGTGGTGGAGGATGTCACATATACATATAATAGTGGTGGAGGATGTCACATATACACATAATAGTGGTGGAGGATGTCACATATACATATAATAGTGGTGGAGGATGTACATATACACATAATAGTGGTGGAGGATGTCACATATACAATAATAGTGGTGGAGGATGTGACATATACACATCAATAGTGGTGGAGGATGTCACATATACACATATAGTGGTGGAGGATGTGACATATACACATATAGTGGTGGAGGATGTCACATATACATATAATAGTGGTGGAGGATGTCACATATACAATAATAGTGGTGGAGGATGTCACATATACACATAATAGTGGTGGAGGATGTCACATATACATATAATAGTGGTGGAGGATGTCACATATACACATAATAGTGGTGGAGGATGTCACATATACAATAATAGTGGTGGAGGATGTCACATATACAACATAATAGTGGTGGAGGATGTGACATATACACATAATAGTGGTGGAGGATGTCACATATACAATAATAGTGGTGGAGGATGTGACATATACACATCATAGTGGTGGAGGATGTCACATATACACTATAATAGTGGTGGGGATGTCACATATACACATCATAGTGGTGGAGGATGTCACATATACATATAATAGTGGTGGAGGATGTCACATATACAATAATAGTGGTGGAGGATGTCACATATACATATAATAGTGGTGGAGGATGTCACATATACACATAATAGTGGTGGAGGATGTCACATATACACATAATAGTGGTGGAGGATGTCACATATACAATAATAGTGGTGGAGGATGTCACATATACATATAATAGTGGTGGAGGATGTCACATATACATATAATAGTGGTGGAGGATGTCACATATACACATAATAGTGGTGGAGGATGTCACATATACACATAATAGTGGTGGAGGATGTCACATATACACATAATAGTGGTGGAGGATGTCACATATACACATCATAGTGGTGGAGGATGTCACATATACACATCATAGTGGTGGAGGATGTGACATATACACATCATAGTGGTGGAGGATGTCACATATACAATAATAGTGTGGAGAATGTCACATATACACATAATAGTGGTGGAGGATGTCACATATACACATCATAGTGGTGGAGGATGTCACATATACACATAATAGTGGTGGAGGATGTCACATATACACATAATAGTGGTGGAGGATGTCACATATACAATAATAGTGGTGGAGGATGTCACATATACACATAATAGTGGTGGAGGATGTCACATATACACATAATAGTGGTGGAGGATGTCACATATACACATAATAGTGGTGGAGGATGTGACATATACACATCATAGTGGTGGAGGATGTCACATATACACATAATAGTGGTGGAGGATGTGACATATACACATCATAGTGGTGGAGGATGTCACATATACACATAATAGTGGTGGGGGAAATGTCACATATACACATCATAGTGGTGGAGGATGTCACATATACATATAATAGTGGTGGAGGATGTCACATATACACATAATAGTGGTGGAGGATGTCACATATACACATAATAGTGGTGGAGGATGTCACATATACAATAATAGTGGTGGAGGATGTCACATATACACATAATAGTGGTGGAGGATGTACATATACACATAATAGTGGTGGAGGATGTCACATATACACATAATAGTGGTGGAGGATGTCACATATACACATAATAGTGGTGGAGGATGTCACATATACATATAATAGTGGTGGAGGATGTCACATATACATATAATAGTGGTGGAGGATGTCACATATACATATAATAGTGGTGGAGGATGTCACATATACATATAATAGTGGTGAGGATGTCACATATACATATAATAGTGGTGGAGGATGTCACATATACACATAATAGTGGTGGAGGATGTCACATATACATATAATAGTGGTGGAGGATGTCACATATACATAATAGTGGTGGAGGATGTCACATATACATATAATAGTGGTGGAGGATGTCACATATACACATAATAGTGGTGGAGGATGTCACAAATATACAATACATAATAGTGGTGGAGGATGTCACATATACAATAATAGTGGTGGAGGATGTCACATATACATGATAAATAGTGGTGGAGGATGTCACATATACATATAATAGTGGTGGAGGATGTCACATATACACATAATAGTGGTGGAGGATGTCACATATACATATAATAGTGGTGGAGGATGTCACATATACACATAATAGTGGTGGAGGATGTCACATATACATATAATAGTGGTGGAGATGTCACATATACATATAATAGTGGTGGAGGATGTCACATATACACATAATAGTGGTGAGGATGTCACATATACAATAATAGTGGTGGAGGATGTCACATATACATATAATAGTGGTGGAGGATGTCACATATACACATAATAGTGGTGGAGGATGTCACATATACACATAATAGTGGTGGAGGATGTGACATATACACATAATAGTGGTGGAGGATGTCACATATACACATAATAGTGGTGGAGGATGTGACATATACACATCATAGTGGTGGAGGATGTCACATATACATATAATAGTGGTGGAGGATGTACATATACACATCATAGTGGTGGAGGATGTGACATATAACATATAATAGTGGTGGAGGATGTCACATATACATATAATAGTGGTGGAGGATGTCACATATACATATAATAGTGGTGGAGGATGTCACATATACATATAATAGTGGTGAGGATGTACATATACACATATAGTGGTGGAGGATGTCACATATACACATAATATGGTGGAGGATGTCACATATACACATATAGTGGTGGAGGATGTACATATACACATCATAGTGGTGGAGGATGTCACATATACATATAATAGTGGTGGAGGATGTGAAATACACATCATAGTGGTGGAGGATGTCACATATACATATAATAGTGGTGGAGGATGTGACATATACACATCATAGTGGTGGAGGATGTCACATATACATATAATATTAGGTGGAGGATGTCACATATACAATAATAGTGGTGGAGGATGTCACATATACATATAATAGTGGTGGAGGATGTCACATATACACATCATAGTGGTGGAGGATGTCACATATACATATAATAGTGGTGGAGGATGTGACATATACACATCATAGTGGTGGAGGATGTCACATATACATATAATAGTGGTGGAGGATGTGACATATACACATCATAGTGGTGGAGGATGCACATATACATATAATAGTGGTGGAGGATGTCACATATACACATCATAGTGGTGGAGGATGTCACATATACATATAATAGTGGTGGAGGATGTCACATATACACATAATAGTGGTGGAGGATGTCACATATACACATAATAGTGGTGGAGGATGTCACATATACACATAATAGTGGTGGAGGATGTGACATATACACATAATAGTGGTGGAGGATGTGACATATACACATCATAGTGGTGGAGGATGTCACATATACATATAATAGTGGTGGAGGATGTACATATACACATCATAGTGGTGGAGGATGTCACATATACATATAATAGTGGTGGAGGATGTGACATATACACATCATAGTGGTGGAGGATGTCACATATACATATAATATTGGTGGAGGATGTCACATATACATATAATAGTGGTGGAGGATGTCACATATACATATAATAGTGGTGGAGGATGTCACATATACACATAATAGTGGTGGAGGATGTCACATATACACATAATAGTGGTGGAGGATGTCACATATACACATAATAGTGGTGGAGGATGTACATATACACATAATAGTGGTGGAGGATGTCACATATACACATAATAGTGGTGGAGGATGTGACATATACACATAATAGTGGTGGAGGATGTCACATATACATATAATAGTGGTGGAGGATGTGACATATACACATCATAGTGGTGGAGGATGTCACATATACATATAATAGTGGTGGAGGATGTCACATATACAATATAAATGGTGGAGGATGTCACATATACACATAATAGTGGTGGAGGATGTCACATATACATATAATAGTGGTGGAGGATGTCACATATACACATAATAGTGGTGGAGGATGTCACATATACATATAATAGTGGTGGAGGATGTCACATATACATATAATAGTGGTGGAGGATGTCACATATACACATAATAGTGGTGGAGGATGTCACATATACAATAATAGTGGTGGAGGATGTCACATATACATATATAAATACATATAGTGGTGGAGGATGTCACATATACACATAATAGTGGTGGAGGATGTCACATAACATCATAATAGTGGTGGAGGATGTCACATTACATATATGGTGAGATGACATATACCATTAGTGGTGGAGGATGTCACATATACACATAATAGTGGTGGAGGATGTCACATATACATATAATAGTGGTGGAGGATGTCACTATATAACATATAATATGGGTGGAGGATGTCACATATACATATAATAGTGGTGGAGGATGTCACATATACACATAATAGTGGTGGAGGATGTCACATATACACATCATAGTGGTGGAGGATGTCACATATACACATAATAGTGGTGGAGGATGTCACATATACACATCATAGTGGTGGAGGATGTCACATATACACATAATAGTGGTGGAGGATGTCACATATACACATCATATGTAGAAAATAGTGGAGGATGTCACATATACACATAATTATGGTGGAGGATGTCACATATACACATAATAGTGGTGGAGGATGTCACATATACACATAATAGTGGTGGAGGATGTCACATATACACATAATAGTGGTGGAGGATGTCACATATACATATAATAGTGGTGGAGGATGTCACATATACATATAATAGTGGTGGAGGATGTCACATATACACATAATAGTGGTGGAGGATGTCACATATACACATAATAGTGGTGAAGGCTGTCACATATACACATAATAGTGGTGGAGGATGTCACATACTATAGAACTATCAATAGTGGTGGAGGATGTCACATATAACATCATAGTGGTGGAGGATGTCACATATACACATAATATGGGTGGAGGATGTCACATATACAATAATAGTGGTGGAGGATGTCACATATACACATCATAGTGGTGGAGGATGTCACATATACACATAATAGTGGTGGAGGATGTCACATATACACATAATAGTGGTGGAAGGCTGTCACATATACACATCATAGTGGTGGAGGATGTCACATATACACATCATAGTGGTGGAGGATGTCACATATACACATCATAGTGGTGGAGGATGTCACATATACACATAATAGTGGTGGAGGATGTCACATATATACACATACATAGTGGTGGAGGATGTCACATATACACATAATAGTGGTGCAGGATGTCACATATACACATAATAGTGGTGGAGGATGTCACATATACACATCATAGTGGTGGAGGATGTCACATATACACATCATAGTGGTGGAGGATGTCACATATACATATAATAGTGGTGGAGGATGTCACATATACAATAATAGTGGTGGAGGATGTCACATATACACATAATAGTGGTGGAGGATGTCACATATACATATAATAGTGGTGGAGGATGTCACATATACACATAATAGTGGTGGAGGATGTCACATATACATATAATAGTGGTGAGGCTGTCACATATACACATAATAGTGGTGGAGGATGTCTACACATATACATATAATAGTGGTGGAGGATGTCACATATACATATCATAGTGGTGGAGGATGTCACATATACATATAATAGTGGTGGAGGATGTCACATATACACATCATAGTGGTGGAGGATGTCACATATACATATAATAGTGGTGCAGGATGTCACATATACACATAATAGGGGTGAGGATGTCACATATACACATAATAGTGGTGGAGGATGTCACATATACATATAATAGTGGTGCAGGATGTCACATATACACATAATAGTGGTGGAGGATGTCACATATACATATAATAGTGGTGCAGGATGTCACATATACACATAATAGTGGTGGAGGATGTCACATATACACATCAATAGTGGTGGAGGATGTCACATATACATATAATAGTGGTGCAGGATGTCACATATACACATAATAGTGGTGGAGGATGTCACATATACACATCATAGTGGTGGAGGATGTCACATATACACATAATAGTGGTGGAGGATGTCACATATACATATAATAGTGGTGGAGGATGTCACATATACACATAATAGTGGTGGAGGATGTCACATATACACATAATAGTGGTGGAGGATGTCACATATACATATAATAGTGGTGGAGGATGTCACATATACACATAATAGTGGAGGATGTCACATATACACATCATAGTGGTGGAGGATGTCACATATACATATAATAGTGGTGGAGGATGTCACATATACATATAATAGTGGTGGAGGATGTCACATATACACATAATAGTGGTGGAGGATGTGATGATACTGAAGCTTCATTTCTGGTGCTGTTTCCAGAACTCTCCCCCCATAGTACTACAACCCCCCACCGTTTGCAAGCACAGGGCAAACTACCCCTCCCTCCTTTTCTCTGCAGCTCACGCTTCCCTTCCCCCCCTGTCAACCTGCAGTCAAGCTCAGTGTAACTTGAGCTGCCAGTGCTGGAAGTTTTCCCGCTTCACCGCAGGGGTCCTGCATTGTCCGAACACGTGCTTTCTTCCTATAGCAGCCATGTTGGAGTATTCATTCTCTTTTGGTTAATAACACGGTGGGAGCATTCGCTAGAAACACGAAAGTTACTGTGTTGAACCATGCGCCGATGGGCATCGTTCCCGTGGTACTGGTAAACCCGTAACTCCAACAGAACCCGAGAAATGGAATTCTCGGGTGCCCCATGAACTAGCCCACCCAAGTGTGGGCTCATTGGAACCGTCATTTCAAAGCAAGACCATTGATAGGTCTGCCATTATTCTGCTAGGTTCACAGAACGAGTTATGAACCTTATGATATCGCAGAGCTCAAACCATAGCTTGTAGCCAGGGGAGGTGGCTAGAGGACCAGCCCTTTTGTGAGGTCAGAAGCTGACATGCATAAGTCTTACAGTGAAGTTCCTTACCAGAGTTCTTTCTGCTGGGACGTGCTGAGTAAGAGATCTACCAATGAACTATGACGTGTGGCTCCTTCCCCCAGCCTGGCTGCCTGTATATGATCTAACAACCATGTGAGTTATCTTTCATTCTTAATCCCATTTTATTTTATAACTGCATCTGTACATAACTATATTGTCTCAGTTTGTTACATCTTTTTATATTATATAAGCATTGCCTGTTTTTAAGGAATAAACCTATAAATTTATTAGTTTGTTTCTCCTGCTCTATAAACGAATCTGCACGTGCCTGAAGTAACTACGCTACTGTTTTGGGGTTGCTACGGACCCTCTTGACAAATTGTGTATTAAGTCAAACCCGTAGCTGGTGGCAGCTAAAAGGAAGGGGTGTAAAGTGTTAATCTATTGGGTGACGCTGGCAGTGACGCAGCGGGTTTATAAGGGTACTGCCTGGCTGCAGCCAGGAGTAATTATAATTCCCTCACTGCAGCGTGCCCAATAGCCAGCACACATCCAAGTGACCCGTCTGGCGACCAATTATCCTAGGTGCAGTTCCCTGACTGACCTGAGGGTAAGGGGGGCGCCAGAGAGCTGCAAGTTCCTAAGTGGAAGTGGGATAGTTATAAATCCCTGCAGTTTACTGGGTCGGACGGCAGCAGCCGTCGTGTGTGTGCACGTTCCATCACATGTGGTGGCAGTGGTGGGATCACAAGCCGTGACCCCCGGGCTACCGTGTGGCGGACTGTGTGCCCGTTCGTCACATATTGGTGGCAGCGGTGGGATCACAAGCCGTGACCCCCGGGCTACCGTGTGGCGGACTGTGTGCCCGTTCGTCACATATTGGTGGCAAGCGGTGGGATTATAGAGCATTAGTGATCTGGTCTGAGCAATCATTCCTCTCACTAAAAAACTTGCACGGTTCTTCAGGGACCCTGCATCTAAAGTTTTGGAGAACAGACTCAGTGTTTATTAGTCCTGAGACAATTGTGTGTACTTGCGGTTACCCCTCCCTTCTCTTTGTTTTTCTATCCTATCTTTTATTTGGCAACCATGGCTACAAGAGGAGCAAGTTGGTTCGAAAAGCAGAACAGGGACACTCTTGTGGGAATCTGCGTGTACCATGGCATTGACCACAAGAACCAAACCAAAGCCCGACTGGTCCAGGCCCTGAAGGAACTGGAAGAGCATCGGAGCGTGGCGGGCGCAGGAGCCGGCCCAAGCCAAGGTGGTGCCGCAGGAGCAGAGGCCCAACCCCTGACTGCTTACACCCAGAGAGAGGTGGACCCTTACCTGCAGGCGGCCCTGGAGGGACTCACCGCTGACAACCGGGAAGAACGCCTGAGGCTGATCCAGCAAGCTCAAGAGAGAGCCGACCAGCGAGAGGCAAAACAGCGAGAGGCTGAGAGAGCCGAGCGCCAAGCCCAGCGAGAGGCCGAGCGGGAGGCTGAGAGGGCCCAGCGAGAGGCTGAGAGAGCCGAGCGGGAGGCTGAGAGAGCCCGAGCCGAGCGGGAAGCCCAAGCGCAGAGAGCCCATGAGCTGGAGATGGTTCAGCGAGGGGCAATGCCCTCCACAGCCCAGAGCAGTGTGCCCAGCAGCACTCAGAGTCCCAAGCCCCGGCCGGAGCACTTTCCCGTGCTGGAAAGGGACGGAGACTTGGACACTTTTCTGCGGGCCTTTGAGAAAGTCTGCAGACAGTACCGGCTGCCTGCCGACCAATGGGCCAGGTACTTGACCCCCGGGCTGAAGGGCAAAGCTTTGGAGGCGTTCGCTTCCCTCGCGCCAGATCAAGACAGTGACTATGAGGCCATCAAGCAGGCCCTGATTGCCAAGTACCAGCTAACCCCTGAGGTATACCGAAAGAAGTTCCGGAACCTCCAACGTGGCCCACACGACAGTTACAGCGATGTGGTGCAAGGACTCCGGAACCACTTTGACCAGTGGATCTGTGGACTGTCAGTTGACACCTATGAGGAGCTGAAAGACCTGATGATCAAAGACCAGTTCCTGCATCTGTGCCCAGCTGAGGTCCGACAGTTCATCCTGGACCGAGAACCAGAGGACGCGGTCACAACAGCCCGGATCGCCGACAGCTATGAGGCCAACCGGAAACCCGAGGTGCGGAAGTCCGTCGCCACCCGCTGGGGAGGGGGTAAGCCTGCAACCAACCCCAGTGCCCCTGCCAGTCGTCCCTCTGGAGGCACTATCCCCTTTGCCAGCGCCAGGCCTACATCAGACCCCCGCCAGTGTTTCTCCTGTAAAAGGACTGGTCACATCAGCGCCACCTGTCCGGAGAGGCAGAAGAACCCCCCAGCCAAGGCCTTCGGGCCCAACGCCTCTGTTCTTTTGGTGGGTGGTGTGGTGGGGAGGGTTGATGACAACGTGCAGCCCGTCCGCGTGGGGGCCCGTCTTGCTACAGGCCTCAAGGACACCGGGCTGAGCGAACCCTCATCCGACCCGAACTGGCGGCCCCTGAAGAGTTGATTCCGGGGAAAACCCTAACTGTCACAGGGATTGGGGGCGTCCACTACCCCTTGCCGATAGCCCGAGTTTTCATTGACTGGGGTACCGGGAGCGGGTGAAGGAAGTGGGGGTGTCCGAAAACCTGCCCACTGATGTTTTATTGGGGACTGATCTGGGGAGGATGGTGGCGTACTATGTCCCTGACACCCCTTCCCAATCTGATGATAAGGTTAACGTTAACCATGATGTTGATGTTGATGATGATGGGAAACTGATTGTGTTACCTGCTAATGCTTTGCGAAGTGAGGATGCAACTGATAACCTTTCTTTCCCTAGGACTGATGTTGATAATGATGTATCTGTGCCATCTGAATCTGTTAACCCTTTCTCCGAAGTGGTAGATGTGTCCACAGGTACAGGAGCGTTCAGTCCCGTCGCTCTGCGGAGTGAGACGGCTGAGGAACCCCTAGCAGGAGCAAGCGACAGTGCTCACGGAAATGGGGAGGTGCATGGGAACCGGGAGGAAGGTGACGCCATGACACTGACCAGTGCCACCGAGGAAGGTAACTGGCCCATAAGTAGCACTGCTCCTGAAGTGTTGGGGGTGGATGGGGGGTAGAGCCCATAGCAGCGCAGGCTGATGGGTCTATAGAAATCCCCGGGAGACTGCATATGTAGCTGCTGTCACCCGCAGTCAGAGTGCCCGGATCGCAGGTAGCGCCCTGCCATCTGGACCCTCCTCCGCTACAGGAGAGACTGAACCAGAGGTGGACCCAGAGCCGGTCCCAGAGGGTCCCAGTGAGGAAGGAACCCTGACGTCACTTCTGGCTGCCTCCAGCCAGGAGTTCCAGGCCGCTCTGCACTCAGATGCGAGCCTGGAGAACTTGAGACACCTCGCCGAGACGCCCACCTCCGTGACTGATAAGGAGAGGGTGTTCTGGGAACGAGGAAGGTTGTACCGGAAGACCGTACCCGGAGATTCCCAAAAGGAGTGGTTGAGGGGAAACAGCTGGTCGTCCCGCACCAGTTCCGAGGTGAGTTGTTGAGGATTGCCCATGAGATTCCACTTGCTGGACACTTGGGGATTAGCAAAACTAAGGCACGGCTGTCTCAACACTTCTATTGGCCCAAGATGGGGACAGATGTGACTAACTACTGCCGCTCCTGTATCACCTGTCAAAGAGTGGGGAAGGCGGGGCCTGCTCTTAAGGCTCCCCTGATCCCTTGCCAGTGATAGAGGAGCCTTTCCAGAGGATCGCGGTGGACATTGTGGGCCCGCTGGCCGTCCCCAGCAGCTCTGGAAAGCAATACATCCTGACTGTGGTAGACTACGCTACCCGGTACCCGGAGGCGGTAGCTCTGTCCTCAACTAGGGCAGATAAGGTGGCAGATGCACTGGTGACCATCTTTTCACGGGTAGGATTTCCCAGGGAGATGCTTACCGATCAAGGGACCCAATTTATGTCTCGCCTAATGAAGGCTCTCTGCAGCAAAATGCAGGTGACGCGTATGGTATCGAGTGCATATCACCCACAGACCAATGGTTTGTGTGAGCGCTTTAACGGTACCCTCAAACAGATGCTCCGCATGCTGTTTGAGACCCAGGGACGCGATTGGGAGCGGTACCTCCCACACCTGCTATTTGCCTACAGAGAAGTCCCGCAGGCCTCGACGGGGTTCTCCCCCTTCGAGCTCCTGTATGGTAGGCGAGTCCGGGGACCCCTTGGGTTGATAAGAGAATCCTGGGAAGATGAGCCAAACCCCACGGAAGTGTCCATCGTGGATTATGTCATGCGCTTCCGCGACAAGATGCAGACCTTGACGCAGTTGGTGCATGACAACATGACGCAGGCTCAGGCTGACCAGAAGCACTGGTACGACCAGAACGCCCGGGAGCGGACCTACCAGGTGGGTCAAAAGGTGTGGGTGCTGGTCCCCGTACCAAAGGATAAGCTTCAGGCAGCCTGGGAAGGCCCGTACGTCGTGCACCAACAGCTCAACCCAGCCACCTACGTGGTCACGCTTGACCACACTCGGGGTAGGCGCAAGGCCTTTCACGTCAACATGATGAAGGCCCATCACGAACGTGAAGCCTGCGTCCTACCGGTCTGCAATCTGCCCGAGGACGGGGAAGAGGATCCCCTCCTAGACATGCTGGCCCAAGCTAATGCCAATGGGTCCATTGAGGACATGGAGGTAAATGCCTCGCTAACCGCCTCCCAGCGGTTGCAGTTGCTGACCACTCTGGAATCCTTTCGGGCCGTGTTCACTAACCGACCCGGAAGGACCAAGTTGGCAGTCCACGAGGTGGACACCGGGAATCACGCCCCGTTACGGCGGACACCTTATCGGATCTCTGAGGAAGTGCAGCAGATTATGCGCCAGGAGATCCATGAGATGTTGCAGCTGGGGGTGATCCGGCAGTCCAAAAGCGAGTGGGCCTCACCTGTAGTTCTCGTGCCAAAAAAGGATCGGACCACCCGGTTCTGCGTGGACTACAGGGGGCTCAACGCCATCACTACCTCTGATGCGCACCCAATGCCACGCATCGAGGATCTGCTGGAGCGGTTGGCGAATGCCAAGTACATATCCATCATGGATCTGAGCCGGGATACTGGCAGATTCCCCTGAGCCCTGCGGCGCAGGAGAAATCTGCCTTTATCACCCCTTTTGGACTGTACGAGTCCACAGTCATGCCTTTCGGCATGAAGAATGCCCCTGCCACTTTTCAGCGGATGGTCAACCACCTGCTTCAGGGACTGGAGGAGTACGCTGTGGCGTACCTGGATGACATTGCCGTCTTCAGTTCCACCTGGGAGGAACACCTTCAGCATCTCCAGGAGGTGCTCAAGCGTATTCACCAGGCAGGTCTGACCATCAAGCCGGGAAAATGCCAGATGGGCATGAGGGAGGTCCACTACCTGGGGCACCGGGTAGGCGGGGGTTCCATGAGTCCAGAGCCCGAGAAAGTGGACGCGATCGTGTCCTGGCCCACCCCCAGGACCAAAAAGCAGGTGAAGTCCTTCCTGGGCACTGCAGGGTACTATAGGCGTTTCGTACCGAACTATAGCGCCATTGCAAAACCCTTGACGGACCTCACCAAGGGCGGTCTACCCCAAACAGTCAACTGGACAGATGGCTGTGAGGCGGCATTCCGATCTTTGAAAACAGCCCTGTGCAGCTCTCCAGTGTTGAGAGCCGTCGACAGCAGTCGGCCCTTCCTGGTACAGACTGATGCCAGTGAATTTGGCCTCGGTGCTGTACTCAGCCAGGTTGATTCGGGGGACCAGGAGCACCCCGTGTTGTACCTGAGCCGGAAACTTCTGCCAAGGGAAGTGGCATACTCCACCATCGAGAAGGAGTGCCTGGCCATGGTCTGGGCACTGCAACGTTTTGCAGCCCTACCTGTACGGGCGCACCTTCAAGGTGGTCACCGACCACAACCCTCTGAGCTGGCTGCACACAGTGTCCGGAACCAATGGTAGGTTGCTACGCTGGAGCCTTGCCCTGCAGCAGTATGATTTTGCCGTACAACACAAGAAAGGCAGTGATCATGGGAATGCTGATGGGTTATCACGACGTGGCGAACCCGCTGAGGTGCGCATGTCGGATTACCGAGAGGTCATGCCTCCGTAGCGCCCTCTAAAGGGGGGAGGTGTGATGATACTGAAGCTTCATTTCTGGTGCTGTTTCCAGAACTCTCCCCCCATAGTACTACAACCCCCCACCGTTTGCAAGCACAGGGCAAACTACCCCTCCCTCCTTTTCTCTGCAGCTCACGCTTCCCTTCCCCCCCTGTCAACCTGCAGTCAAGCTCAGTGTAACTTGAGCTGCCAGTGCTGGAAGTTTTCCCGCTTCACCGCAGGGGTCCTGCATTGTCCGAACACGTGCTTTCTTCCTATAGCAGCCATGTTGGAGTATTCATTCTCTTTTGGTTAATAACACGGTGGGAGCATTCGCTAGAAACACGAAAGTTACTGTGTTGAACCATGCGCCGATGGGCATCGTTCCCGTGGTACTGGTAAACCCGTAACTCCAACAGAACCCGAGAAATGGAATTCTCGGGTGCCCCATGAACTAGCCCACCCAAGTGTGGGCTCATTGGAACCGTCATTTCAAAGCAAGACCATTGATAGGTCTGCCATTATTCTGCTAGGTTCACAGAACGAGTTATGAACCTTATGATATCGCAGAGCTCAAACCATAGCTTGTAGCCAGGGGAGGTGGCTAGAGGACCAGCCCTTTTTGTGAGGTCAGAAGCTGACATGCATAAGTCTTACAGTGAAGTTCCTTACCAGAGTTCTTTCTGCTGGGACGTGCTGAGTAAGAGATCTACCAATGAACTATGACGTGTGGCTCCTTCCCCCAGCCTGGCTGCCTGTATATGATCTAACAACCATGTGAGTTATCTTTCATTCTTAATCCCATTTTATTTTATAACTGCATCTGTACATAACTATATTGTCTCAGTTTGTTACATCTTTTTATATTATATAAGCATTGCCTGTTTTTAAGGAATAAACCTATAAATTTATTAGTTTGTTTCTCCTGCTCTATAAACGAATCTGCACGTGCCTGAAGTAACTACGCTACTGTTTTGGGGTTGCTACGGACCCTCTTGATAAATTGTGTATTAAGTCAAACCCGTAGCTGGTGGCAGCTAAAAGGAAGGGGTGTAAAGTGTTAATCTATTGGGTGACGCTGGCAGTGACGCAGCGGGGTTTATAAGGGTACTGCCTGGCTGCAGCCAGGAGTAATTATAATTCCCTCACTGCAGCGTGCCCAATAGCCAGCACACATCCAAGTGACCCGTCTGGCGACCAATTATCCTAGGTGCAGTTCCCTGACTGACCTGAGGGTAAGGGGGGCGCCAGAGAGCTGCAAGTTCCTAAGTGGAAGTGGGATAGTTATAAATCCCTGCAGTTTACTGGGTCGGACGGCAGCAGCCGTCGTGTGTGTGCACGTTCCATCACATGTGGTGGCAGCGGTGGGATCACAAGCCGTGACCCCCGGGCTACCGTGTGGCGGACTGTGTGCCCGTTCGTCACATATTGGTGGCAGCGGTGGGATCACAAGCCGTGACCCCCGGGCTACCGTGTGGCGGACTGTGTGCCCGTTCGTCACAGAGGATGTCACATATACACATCATAGTGGTGGAGGATGTCACATATACACATCATAGTGGTGGAGGATGTCACATATACACAATAATAGTGGTGGAGGATGTCACATATACACATAATAGTGGTGGAGGATGTCACATATACACATCATAGTGGTGGAGGATGTACATATACACATAATAGTGGTGGAGGATGTCACATATACACATAATAGTGGTGGAGGATGTCACATATACATATAATAGTGGTGGAGGATGTCACATATACACATAATAGTGGAGGATGTCACATATACACATATAGTGGTGGAGGATGTCACATATACACATAATAGTGGTGGAGGATGTCACATATACCATCATAGTGGTGGAGGATGTCACATATACACATAATAGTGGTGGAGGATGTCACATATACATATAATAGTGGTGGAGGATGTCACATATACATATAATAGTGTGGAGGATGTCACATATACACATATAGTGTGGAGGATGTCACATATCACATAATAGTGGTGGAGGATGTCACATATACAATATAGTGGTGGAGGATGTCACATATACATATAATAGTGGTGGAGGATGTCACATATACACATAATAGTGTGGAGGATGTCACATATACACATCATAGTGGTGGAGGATTCACATATACACATAATAGTGGTGGAGGATGTCACATATACACATAATAGTGGTGGAGGATGTACATATACAATATAGTGGTGGAGGATGTCACATATACACATCATAGTGGTGGAGGATGTCACATATACATATATAGTGGTGGAGGATGTCACATATACACATAATAGTGGTGGAGGATGTCACATATACACATACATAGTGGTGGAGGATGTCACATTATACACATAATAGTGGTGGAGGATGTCACATATACACATAATGTGGTGGAGGATGTACATATAACATAATATGGTGGAGGATGTCACATATCACATATAATAGTGGTGGAGGATGTCACATATACATATAATAGTGGTGGAGGATGTCACATATACACATCATAGTGGTGGAGGATGTCACATATACACATCATAGTGGTGGAGGATGTCACATATACATATAATAGTGGTGGAGGATGTCACATATACACATCATAGTGGTGGAGGATGTCACATATACACATAATAGTGGTGGAGGATGTCACATATACACATAATAGTGGTGGAGGATGTCACATATACACATAATAGTGGTGGAGGATGTCACATATACACATCATAGTGGTGGAGGATGTCACATATACACATAATAGTGGTGGAGGATGTCACATATACACATAATAAGTGTGGAGGATGTCACATATACAATCATAGTGGTGGAGGATGTCACAATACACATATAGTGGTGAGGATGTCACATATACCACATCATGTGGTGGAGGATGTCACATATACAATCATAGTGGTGAGGATGTCACATATACACATATAGTGGTGGAGGATGTCACATATTACATATATAGTGGTGCAGGATGTACATATACAATAATAGTGTGGAGGATGTCACATTATACATATTAATAGTGGTGGAGGTCAATAACATAAATAGTGTGAGGTGTACATATACATCATATAGGGAGATGTCACATAACACATAATAGTGTGGAGGATGTCACATATATATAATTGGGGAGGATGTACAAACACATAATAGTGGTGGAGGTCACAAAACATATGTGGTGAGATGTCATATACATCATAGTGGTGAGGATGTCACATATAAATATGTGGTGGAGGATGTACATTATACATTCATCATGTCAGGATGTCACCAATACCACATAATATGGTGACGATGTCACATATACACCATACTAGTGGTAGGGTCACATAACCATTATAGTGGTGGGGATGTTCATAAATCATAGAGTGGTGGAGGAGCACTTCAATATAGTGGTGAGATTCACTATCACATATGTGGTGGAGGTGGATCACATACATACATAGTGTGGAGATGTCACTTTATCACATATAGTGGTGGAGGATGTCACAATACACCCTACGTGTGGAGGATGTCACATATCAATAATAGTGTGGAGGATGTCACATATACACATCATAGTGGTGGAGGATGTCACATATACACATAAATAGTGGTGGAGGATGTCACATATACACATAATAGTGGTGGAGGATGTCACATATACACATAATAGTGGTGGAGGATGTCACATATACACATCATAGTGGTGGAGGATGTCACATATACACATAATAGTGGTGGAGGATGTCACATATACACATAATAGTGGTGGAGGATGTCACATATACATTATAGTGGTGGAGGATGTCACATATACACATAATAGGTGGAGGATGTCACATATACACATCATAGTGGTGGAGGATGTCACATATACACATAATAGTGGTGGAGGATGTCACATATACACATAATAGTGGTGGAGGATGTCACATATACACATCATAGTGGTGGAGGATGTCACATATACACATATAGTGGTGGAGGATGTCACATATACAATAATAGTGGTGGAGGATGTCACATATACATATCATAGTGGTGGAGGATGTCACATATACACATCATAGTGGTGGAGGATGTCACATATACAATAATAGTGGTGGAGGATGTCACATATACACATAATAGTGGTGGAGGATGTCACATATACACATAATAGTGGTGGAGGATGTCACATATACACATAATAGTGGTGGAGGATGTACATATACAATAATAGTGGTGGAGGATGTCACATATACAATAATAGTGGTGGAGGATGTACATATACAATAATAGTGGTGGAGGATGTCACATATACACATAATAGTGGTGGAGGATGTCACATATACATATAATAGTGGTGGAGGATGTCACATATACACATAATAGTGTGGGGATGTCACATATACACATCATAGTGGTGGAGGATGTGACATATACACATAATAGTGGTGGAGGATGTCACATATACACATAATAGTGGTGGAGGATGTGACATATACATATAATAGTGGTGGAGGATGTCACATATACATATAATAGTGGTGGAGGATGTCACATATACATATAATAGTGGTGGAGGATGTCATATATACACATCATAGTGGTGGAGGATGTCCATATACACTCATAGTGGTCAGGATGTCACATTACATATAATAGTGGTGGAGGATGCCACATATACACATCATAGTGGTGGAGGATGTCACATATACATATAATAGTGGTGGAGGATGTCACATATACACATAATAGTGGTGGAGGATGTCACATATACACATAATAGTGGTGGAGGATGTCACATATACACATCATAGTGGTGGAGGATGTCACATATACATATAATAGTGGTGGAGGATGTCACATATACATATAATAGTGGTGGAGGATGTCAACATATACACATAATAGTGGTGGAGGATGTCACATATACACATCATAGTGGTGGAGGATGTCACATATACATAAATAGTGGTGGAGGATGTCACATATACACATAATAGTGGTGGAGGATGTCACATATACATATAATAGTGGTGCAGGATGTCACATATACACATAATAGTGGTGGAGGATGTCACATATACACATCATAGTGGTGGAGGATGTCACATATACATATAATAGTGGTGCAGGATGTCACATATACACATAATAGTGGTGGAGGATGTCACATATACACATCATAGTGGTGGAGGATGTCACATATACATATAATAGTGGTGCAGGATGTCACATATACACATAATAGTGTGGAGGATGTCACATATACACATCATAGTGGTGGAGGATGTCACATATACACATAATAGTGGTGGAGGATGTCACATATACATATAATAGTGGTGGAGGATGTCACATATACACATAATAGTGGTGGAGGATGTCACATATACACATAATAGTGGTGGAGGATGTCACATATACATATAATAGTGGTGGAGGATGTCACATATACACATAATAGTGGAGGATGTCACATATACACATCATAGTGGTGGAGGATGTCACATATACATATAATAGTGGTGGAGGATGTCACATATACATATAATAGTGGTGGAGGATGTCACATATACACATAATAGTGGTGGAGGATGTCACATATACACATCATAGTGGTGGAGGATGTCACATATACACATCATAGTGGTGGAGGATGTCACATATACACATAATAGTGGTGGAGGATGTCACATATACACATAATAGTGGTGGAGGATGTCACATATACACATCATAGTGGTGGAGGATGTCACATATACACATCATAGTGGTGGAGGATGTCACATATACACATAATAGTGGTGGAGGATGTCACATATACACATCATAGTGGTGGAGGATGTCACATATACATATAATAGTGGTGGAGGATGTCACATATACACATCATAGTGGTGGAGGATGTCACATATACACATAATAGTGGTGGAGGATGTCACATATACATATAATAGTGGTGGAGGATGTCACATATACACATAATAGTGGAGGATGTCACATATACACATCATAGTGGTGGAGGATGTCACATATACATATAATAGTGGTGGAGGATGTCACATATACATATAATAGTGGTGGAGGATGTCACATATACATATAATAGTGGTGGAGGATGTCACATATACACATCATAGTGGTGGAGGATGTCACATATACACATCATAGTGGTGCAGGATGTCACATATACACATCATAGTGGTGCAGGATGTCACATATACACATAATAGTGGTGGAGGATGTCACATATACATATAATAGTGGTGGAGGATGTCACATATACATATAATAGTGGTGGAGGATGTCACATATACACATAATAGTGGTGGAGGATGTCACATATACATATAATAGTGGTGGAGGATGTCACATATACACATAGTGGTGGAGGATGTCACATATACACATAATAGTGGTGGAGGATGTCACATATACACATCATAGAGGTGGAGGATGTCACATATACATATAATAGTGGTGGAGGATGTCACATATACATATAATAGTGGTGGAGGATGTCACATATACACATCATAGAGGTGGAGGATGTCACATATACATATAATAGTGGTGGAGGATGTCACATATACATATAATAGTGGTGGAGGATGTCACATATACACATCATAGTGGTGGAGGATGTCACATATACATATAATAGTGGTGGAGGATGTCACATATACATATAATAGTGGTGGAGGAGTCACATATACATATAATAGTGTGGAGGATGTCACATATATACATCATAGAGGTGGAGGATGTCACATATACATATAATAGTGGTGGAGGATGTCACATATACACATCATAGTGGTGCAGGATGTCACATATACATATCATAGTGGTGGAGGATGTGACATATACACATCATAGAGGTGGATGATGTCACATATACACATCATAGTGGTGGAGGATGTCACATATACACATCATAGAGGTGGAGGATGTCACATATACATATAATAGTGGTGGAGGATGTCACATATACATATAATAGTGGTGGAGGATGTCACATATACACATCATAGAGGTGGAGGATGTCACATATACATATAATAGTGGTGGAGGATGTCACATATACATATAATAGTGGTGGAGGATGTCACATATGCACATCATAGTGGTGGAGGATGTCACATATACATATAATAGTGGTGGAGGATGTCACATATACATATAATAGTGGTGGAGGATGTCACATATATACATCATAGAGGTGGAGGATGTCACATATACATATAATAGTGGTGGAGGATGTCACATATACACATCATAGTGGTGCAGGATGTCACATATACATATAATAGTGGTGGATGATGTCACATATACACATCATAGTGGTGGAGGATGTCACATATACACATCATAGAGGTGGAGGATGTCACATATACATATAATAGTGGTGGAGGATGTCACATATACATATAATAGTGGTGGAGGATGTCACATATACACATAATAGTGGTGGAGGATGTCACATATACACATCATAGAGGTGGAGGATGTCACATATACATATAATAGTGGTGGAGGATGTCACATATACATATAATAGTGGTGGAGGATGTCACATATACACATCATAGAGGTGGAGGATGTCACATATACATATAATAGTGGTGGAGGATGTCACATATACATATAATAGTGGTGGAGGATGTCACATATACACATCATAGTGGTGGAGGATGTCACATATACATATCATAGTGGAGGAGAATGTCACATGCATACATCATAGTGGAGGAGGCGTCATATATTCATCAGAGCAGTGGAGGCCATCATATTAGACCAGCGGAGACTTCTCTGCCACACCACCAGCAGAGGGGAGGCCAGTCACCAGAAGCTCCAGGAATGTGCCACTGCCGCCTACAGAGCTTGCAATCTTTGTGTAACGGGTCTACTGTGCTGTAATACCTCTTACATTACCACCCCATGTTTCAGGAGGTCCACTCTGCTTTTCCTGACTTCTGAATGAAGGACGCTGGCTCGAAAGGCTTTGTTACATGGGAACATATAACAGATCACTGTTACACACCCACACGCAACCATCGATCCTCACAAGATCTCCTCCTCTACTCCCCTCTTATCTCTTCTTCCCACAACCGTATACAAGACTTCTCCCGTGCCTCCCCCATACTCTGGAACCCCAACACATCAGACTCGCACCTACCATGAAAACCTTCAAAAAGAACCTGAAGACCCACCTCTTCTGACAAGCCTACAACCAGCAGTGATCCTCAGTCTACTGAACCATCGTACGACCAGCTCTACCCTCTCCTAGTGTATCCTCACCCATCCCTGTAGACTGTGAGCCCTCGCGGGCAGGGTCCTCTCTCCTCCTGGACCAGGCGGTGACTCGCCGGCAGGGTCCTCTCTTCTTCTGTACTTGTGTGTCTTGTATTGCTCATGTTTATTGTACTTGTCTATATTTGCCCCTTTTTACATGTAAAGCGCCATGGAATAAATGGCGCTATAAAAATGTATAATAATAATAATCACTGCTTCTCCACATATTTCCAGTGTGACAACCTTTTACTCACAGGTCTCAGAATATATACACATACAGAGGACAGGACAATCAATATGTGGCAGGCCAGTAGATAACAGGCTCCAATTTAGACGCCAGACGTACATTACAATAGCTGCAGGTGGCCGGCGGCCCCCGATCATTTACAGTGGGATTTACATGTGGGGGGAGGTCAGAAGTGGGATATCTCGTTTACCTCTGCCCAGGGGTCACAGCCGGTCGGCTGATGCATTAGGGACATGCATCTCACATTGCACCTATCATACATGCATATCATATTCGGGGTGCTGGGGGGTTCTGTAACACGATGGCTCCTCCAGTCTCGGCAAGTGTCGTTCATCTTGGGCTTCACTGTGAAACGGTCTTGTAATGATCTGGTGAAATCTTCTCTCCAGTTACAAACCTTCATAAAGGATCTGCCCGGCATCTCCTCCTCACCTTCTTCTTCTATTTTCTTAACCCTACTGAAAAAAAATTATTCTTTGGTGCCGAGGAGCTGGAGCATAGAACGGCAGTAATATGGATGGCGGAGGCCGGTGACAGCAGAGAAACTACTCCACTTCCCTCAGTAATGAGTTCATTTTTACGGTGCGGAGCTGTCACCTTCTGATATTCCTTCAGCGCCACAAGAGTCTCAGGCGTGACAAGTCATACCGATCCGGCAGAGATCCCATAGCAGACTGTGCACAGCCTCATAACTCACACAAAGCAGTTTTATTATCTCACTGACTTGTGCATAAACATCGCAGCGAGTGCCTCAGTGACGTCAGGAGCAGGACCATATCTGATGGCAGCATACCTGAGAATAGTAAGCGATGGATGCAGAAAGCCCTCGGCTATGGAGGTGACCTGCAGGGAAAACACGGACGGAAAACCCCACAGCCATCTGTCCGGGGAAAACTTGGGCTTGACCCATCCAGGAGAAAAAGGGCTGGAACCCCCCTAGAGAAAACACTGCCAGGACCCCACCCCCGACCATCTCTTCAGGGAAAACTTGGCCCTTATCGCCCCCCGAGAAAAACTCGAGCGGAATTCCCAAGAAAAACACATCAAGGACCCCAAAGATCATCTGTATGTGGGAAAACCTGGGCCTGAGACCCCAAGCAAAAACAATAATATCCCCGAGCTAATGATACCCCAGTAATATCCCCCAAGATGACGATACTCCCAATAATATCCCCAGAGATATTTAACTTAATAATATCCCCTGAAGTGACGATTCACTCAATAATATCCGCAGAGATGATGCTACCGCCAATAACATCTGGGACACTAAGTCACTTCTCACAGGCAAGCCATGAGACGGGATAGTCAAGGAGTCCGACGTCAAAAGCCAAGAGGGTACGTCATAAACAGAAGGAAGAGACAGATGCGTAGTCAGGTAATGTTCTGAGGTCAGGATATCAGGAGGATAGCAGATCAGAGCTGAAGGGGTTAAATAGAAGGATGGTCAAAGTGAGGTCCAAGGTCAGGCAATGAAAGATCACAGAGAGAACGCAAGGCACAGAGAGACAAACCACATGATAGCTGGCAGAGGTCTGGGAGTAACTGCCCAATTAAGTAGCCTGGCAATCATCTGGGATAATAAACACTTGGAGACAGCCAATGGCATCCAGTCTCCGGTTGGATGGCCGATCTCTCAATCAACACACTGACAGCTCAGCCCACCCCTGCACCAGACTGGACATCTGAGATGTCAATTACTGCATCCCAGACACACTGGCATCCCAGACACACTGATGGGTGGAACTGTGACATATTACCAGTGATGACAATTCCCCTAATAATATCCCCCGAGATGATGATACCCCAATAATATCCTCCTAGGTGATAACGATGCCCCCAACAATATGTCACAAGATGATGAAAACCCCAATCATATCGCCAAGATGACGATACAGTAACATCCTTGCCGGCATCACTGTATGGCTTCCCATCTCCCATAACGCTGATACACCATCTTACTCACCACTCCGGGCCATGCTGTGAGTTCTGCCCTCTGCCTGCTCCATGCTGTAAACCTCATGTCGTCTGCTGGCAGTGTGCATGTTATGATCTGCTACAAGCACTAAGGAAAGGTGGGAATTCTGTCCCTACAATAGGACTGAGCTGGATCCCTACGATGTAACGGGGAACCTGATCCTGCGACCAGACCCGCTAAAGTCCTCAGCTAGTCTGAACGAAGACCTATAGTTGCGAGGGAGGAATCCCTACAAGATCTAGGGACTGGGTGAAAAGGTGGACACCTCCTAACAGAAAGTGTAGCAGGGAAAAATAAAACAGAAAACAAATACTAAGAGATCCTAAGATCAAGCAAAACTGACAGAGTAAGGCACCTAAGCACCCGGCTAGCTTAAGAGTAGATAATACAATGAAGTCCAGCAAAGCCAGAAGGGCGGAGCCAGACTAAATAGGGTAAAAAGGTCATGTGACCAGCAAACTGAAACAAAACCTAACAAGAGGGTTCTAACAGTACCCTCCCTTCTAAGAGGATCCTCCGGATCCCCTAGGACTTAGGCTTATCCGGAAACCTCTTGTGAAACGCTCTGACAAGTCTAGACGCAGAAACATCATCCGCCCTCACCCATGAGTTATCCTCGGGTCCATAACCCTTCCAAGCGACGAGGTACTGTAAACTCCCTCTATACCGTCTAGAATTTAGGATGCGGGAAATCTCATATTGCCCGTCCTCCACCACCAGGGGAACAGTGGCCGAGACGTCTCCATCTGAGACCTCAGCTTTTTTCAAGAGAGAAACATGAAACACCGGATTAATCTTCCAGGAGGTGGGAAGCTTCAACTTAACAGCAGATTGGTTAATAACCTGAAGCACCTTAAAGGGCCCTACAAACTTGGACCCAATTTCTTAGACGGAATCCTCAAGCGCAGATTCTTAGAGGACAACCAAACCATGTCACCAATAGCAAACAAAACCTCTTGTCGTTTTCTATCAAAATACACTTTGGATCTTTTGTTAGCCTCCTGTCACGCTGTATAGCAGATATATATATGAGATGACAATAATCTATATCAAAAGGGCAACATACTATATAACATGCGCATAGATATATTATAACATGGATTTACCTGATAGAATGTCCAGTGGGTCAAAACGGAATCCGTTATACGCTGTCTCCGGCTAGAGGGTGACCGGGGTCTAAGCTGACCCTGAACTGGGGTCCTAACTAATCCCTCAACCTGGAGGTACTGTTAAAGGTACAGAGGTCCAGGCCACCAGCGTAAACCCTGTCTCCTATCAATCCCTGCCAACTGTATTCTAGTCCTAAGAAGGACCCTGAATACCACCAAAGGGAATGAACAGGTAACGGATAATGAACAGAAAAACATACAAGAAAGAGAAGGAATAAAGTAAATAAAGTCTTACATACAACACTCACACACAGTAGGAACACCTAAGGTCTCAGAGAAAAACTATAAGCTGTAAGAGTAAAAACAACTAAGGAGCTCTTAGCTTAAATATTCTCAGAACCGATCCAGTCTGCTAAACTATATGAATGCTTTCACCGGCGTCTAACACCCAGACTGGCAGAAATATAAAGGAAACTAATTAGAACATAATCAAAAGCAGCCGGGCGAGGCTGCACCTAGCCTTAGCAAAGAGCTAGGAAAAATTAACTCTCACATTACCAAAAAACAAAGAAACAGAAGCTCAGCTGTGAGAAGTCAGAATGTGCAATCGCGACGATCTTTGTGGCGATGCACCCATGACAGTACCCCCCCTTCTACGAGGGGCCTCCGGACCCTCATGACCAGGTCTGTCCGGGTGAGTTGTGTGAAAGGTCCGTCCACGTTATCATTGACCACCACTGAAGGAGGAGGTAGAGGTGACGGTATGACTGGTGCCACATACTTTTTAAGTAATGACTTGTGAAACACATTATGAATTTTAAACGTAGGAGGGAGGTCCAGACGAAATGCCACAGGATTAATTATGGAACTGATCCTGTACGGCCCGATGAATCTGGGACCCAACCTCCAGGAGGGAACTTTAAGTTTAATATTCCTGGTAGACAACCACACCAGATCATTCACCTTCAGATCTCGACCAGAAACTCTCCCCCTATCAGCCATCCGTTTGTAACGGTTCTCCGTAACCTTCAGTCTTAACTGATCTGGAACTATCAGTCTCCCTGGAAGTCCCACAGGGGCGTCCCCCTGAGCCCCCAATACCTCCCCCTCAAGCTCAGAGCATACAGCTGACACCACAACTCCCTCCTGAGGAATAGGAACCGGATCATCCATCCTCCCGGTCCCTGGGAAAGTACGAGATAAGGCATCAGGAAGCAACTTTATTGAGCAGTCATATGCGCGATGAGGAGGTAACTCTTTACACCCCTTCTCTGAGAACATCTCCCCAAAGTCCTCCAGAAAAGGAGGCAAAGTCCTAGGCACAACTGCACCGATGACCGTGCTCATGCAGTTATTCTTGCAAAATTCACCCCACTGGCTTATCTTTCTGGATTGCCAATCAATCACTGGGTTATGTTTAGCCAACCAAGGAAGTCCCAACACAATAGGAGTAGGTAGACCCTCCAACACATAACAAGACAATTGCTCTTTATGCATTGCCCCTACTCGAAGATCTATGTTATGAACAGCTTGAACCAAGCTACCTTGACCAAGAGGTCTAGAATCAATAGAGAGTATAGGGACCGGTTTGGCCAATACACTCAGTTGCATACCATGCACCTGGGCAAACCGAGCGTCCACAAGATTAGCCCCGGACCCACTATCAAGAAAAACAGAAATCCTCTCAGTTCTAGTACCAATCACCACCTCCGCAGGCACGATAAACTGAGAGGGATTTGGGACGAAATACAGACTCCCAGGTTAACTCCTTGGGTCAAAGAGGTCCGGGATGGACAACCCCCAACAAAATGTCCCTCTCTCCCGCAAAAGAAACACCTTCTAGTCTTGCGGCGCACCGCCGATTCCCTCCTACAAAATGATGTCCCTCCCAACTGCATGGGTTCCTCAGAACAGACCAGGGAACCTCAGTATAAGGGACTTTAGTAGTAGGTGGAGTCATCATGGGGGGCGGAGTTACCTCGCGTCTTCCCCGAAGTCGTCTATCAATGCGAATAGCGAGGGCCATAGCAGCCTCCAGTGATGGAGGAGAATCATACTGAGCCAACACATCTTTTAATTTGTCAGACAACCCTTGACAAAACTGGCTCCTAAGAGCTGGGTCATTCCACTGAGTATCTGTTGCCCATCTACGGAACTCAGAAGAATATTCCTCCGCTGGACGATTTCCTTGCCGTATTTTACGTAACTTTGTTTCAGCAAGGGAAACTCGATCCGGATCATCATATACCAGACCCAGGGCAGTAAAAAATCGATCCACTGACTGGAGATCTGGGGAGCCTGGAGGAATAGAGAACGCCCAAGATTGAGGGTCCCCTTGTAAGAGCGAGATAACAATTCCCACCCTCTGCTCTTCACTCCCAGATGACCGAGGCCGCAGCCGAAAGTACAATTTACATGCCTCCCGGAAAGTAAAAAATTTGTCCCGCCCACCAGTGAACCTGTCCGGGAGAGCAACCTTAGGTTCAGATCTGGCTTGCTCTGGGAGGGACAAAACCTTGGACTTAATGTCTGCAAATTCCATGGACAACCCCTGCAACTGCCGGGCCAGCTGGGCTACTGGATCCATGACAGCTGGGGAGAATCTTTAGTTTGGGCCGGTGAAAATGTCACGCTGTATAGCAGATATATATATGAGATGACAATAATCTATATCAAAAGGGCAACATACTATATAACATGCGCATAGATATATTATAACATGGATTTACCTGATAGAATGTCCAGTGGGTCAAAACGGAATCCGTTATACGCTGTCTCCGGCTAGAGGGTGACCGGGTCTAAGCTGACCCTGAACTGGGGTCCTAACTAATCCCTCAACCTGGAGGTACTGTTAAAGGTACAGAGGTCCAGGCCACCAGCGTAAACCCTGTCTCCTATCAATCCCTGCCAACTGTATTCTAGTCCTAAGAAGGACCCTGAATACCACCAAAGGGAATGAACAGGTAACGGATAATGAACAGAAAAACATACAAGAAAGAGAAGGAATAAAGTAAATAAAGTCTTACATACAACACTCACACACAGTAGGAACACCTAAGGTCTCAGAGAAAAACTATAAGCTGTAAGAGTAAAAACAACTAAGGAGCTCTTAGCTTAAATATTCTCAGAACCGATCCAGTCTGCTAAACTATATGAATGCTTTCACCGGCGTCTAACACCCAGACTGGCAGAAATATAAAGGAAACTAATTAGAACATAATCAAAAGCAGCCGGGCGAGGCTGCACCTAGCCTTAGCAAAGAGCTAGGAAAAATTAACTCTCACATTACCAAAAAACAAAGAAACAGAAGCTCAGCTGTGAGAAGTCAGAATGTGCAATCGCGACGATCTTTGTGGCGATGCACCCATGACACCTCCTGAAGATTACCACGCACATCAGTCCAAACTCTCTCCAAAACACCAGAAAAATTCTCCTCTTCAGGTACAGCAGATCCCAACTTGGAAAATGACCCAAAAGACGGATGTCTCCCAGTACAACAAAAAAAAGGCGAACAACCAGCAGAAGCGGATGTATGGTTGTTAAGAGCAAACTCAGCAAGTGGCAGAAACTCAGACCACCCCTCTTGATTATCAGTCACAAAACAACGCAAGAACTGCTCAACATCCTGGTTTTTCCTTTCTGTCTGGCCATTAGACTCCGGATGATATCCGGATGAAAACGACAAATGAACTCCCAACCTGTCACAAAAGGCGCGCCAAAAACGAGCCACAAACTGAGGTCCCCTATCGGAAACAATGTCAGTAGGAACTGTGATGATATTGCAAGCTTCATGTCTTGTGCTGTTGCTAGAACTACAACCCCCACCGTTTGCAAGCACAGGGCAAAGCTACCCCTCCCTCCTTTTCTCTGCAGCTCACGCTTCCCTTCCCCCCTGTCAACCTGCAGTCAAGCTCAGTGTAACCTGAGCTACCAGTGCTGGAAGTTTTGCCGCTTCACCGCAGGGGTCCTTCATTGTCTGCACACGTGCTTTCTTCCTATAGCAGCCATTTTGGAGAATTCATTCCTTTTTGGTTAATAACACGGTGGGAGCATTCGCTAGAAACACGAAAGTTACTGTGTTGAACCATGCGCCGACGGGCATCGTTCCCGTGGTACTGGTAAACCCGTAACTCCAACAGAACCCGAGAAATGGAATTCTCGGGTGCCCCATGAACTAGCCCACCCAAGTGTGGGCTCATTGGAACCGTCATTTTAGGGTAAGATCATTGATAGGTCTGCCGTTATTCTGCTAGGTTCACAGGACGAGTTATGGACCTTATGATATTGCAGAGCTCAAACCATAGCTTGCAGCCAGGGAGGTGGCCAGAAAACCAGCCCTTTTTGTGAGGTCAGAAGCTGACATGCATAAGTCTTGCAGTGAAGTTCCTTAGGCACTTTCTGCTGGGATGTCCTGAGTAAGAGATCTACCAATGAACTATGACGTGTGGCTCCTTCCCCCAGCCTGGCTTGTCTTGCCTGTAACTACCATGTGAGTTATCTTTCATTCTTAATCCCATTTTATTTTATAACTGCATCTGTACATAACAATATTGTCTCAGTTTGTTACATCTTCTTATATTATATAAGCATTGCCTGTTTTTTAAGGAATAAACCTATAAATTTATTAGTTTGTTTCTCCCTGCTCTATAAACGAATTTGCACGTGCCTGAAGCACTACGCTACTGTTTTGGGGTTGCTACGGACCCTCTTGATAAATTGTTCATCAAAAGCCGTAGCTGGTGGCAGCTAAAAGGAAGGGTGTAAAGTGTTAATCTATTGGGTGACGCTGGCAGTGACGGAGCGGGGTTTATAAGGGTACTGCCTGGCTGCAGCCAGGAGTAATTATAATTCCCTCACTGCAGCGTGCCCAATAGCCAGCACACATCCAAGTGACCCGTCTGGCGACTAATTATCCTAGGTGCAGTTCCCTGACTGACCTGAGGGTAAGGGGGGCGCCAGAGAGATGCAAGTTCCTAAGTGGAAGTGGGATAGTTATAAATCCCTGCAGTTTACTGGGTCGGACGGCAGCAGCCGTCGTGTGTGTGCACGTTCCATCACATGTGGTGGCAGCGGTGGGATCACAAGCCGTGACCCCCGGGCTACCGTGTGGCGGACTGTGTGCCCGTTCATCACATATTGGTGGCAGCGGTGGGATCACAAACCGTGACCCCCGGGCTACCGTGTGGCGGACTGTGTGCCCGTTCATCACAGAACACCATGTAGTCTGACTATTTCCTTGACAAAGGCCTTAGCGAGAGTCTTAGCGCAGGGCAGTTTGATGAAAGGAACCAAGTGACACATCTTGCTAAAACGGTCCACGACCACCCAGATGACAGTGAAACCCTCAGAGGGGGAAGGTCAGTAATAAAGTCCATAGCCAAATGTGTCCAAGGTGCACTAGGGACCTCCAGAGGGCAAAGCAACCCCGCAGCAGGAGTATGAGAAGACTTAGATCTAGCACACACAGTGCATTGACGCACCCACTTAATGACTTCCTTCTGCCATCCTGGCCACCAAAAACTGCGACCCACAAGTCTCTTGGTCTCAGAGATTCCAGGATGACCTGCCAACCGAGAGTCTTGACATTCATCAAACAAATCTCTTGTGGCGCTTCCCACGGCTGTGGGGCGCCGGGACATGGCATAGCTTGCCTAGCTAGCCAATGCTCCCACGCCGCCAGTCCACGACGACGTGAGGCATGGGTCCCAGATGATAAGAGAATGTGGACCCACTGGACCACGGAGGGAGACCCGGGCCTGCCCGGACTAGGGAAGGGCAGCGACCGGGATCCGTGGCAGCTGAGCATGTGGGCAAGGTGGCGACCTGCAGGACTAGACAACACCGCACAACTTCAGGTAAGAAGAAACATAAAGTTTACTTAAAGAAACACAGTACATAAACAGAACATAAGACCGGACTCCCAATTCCGCACATCAGAGAAGGGTACACGACTCAGAATCACTGACGAGTGTTGGAGGACATCACGGGTAGATGCAGTCCAGGGTTATCTGGCACGGGCATACTTGGACGGCCTCTCTCTCAGGCCTTAGGCGTAGCACAGGCTCAGCAGGAGAACATCAGACACCGACCTCAGACAGACTTCAGACGATGGCGGGGTCATCACGGGTTGATGAAGTCCAGGATCATCTGGCACGGGCATACTAGTATGGCCTCACTCTCAGGCCTCGGGCGTAGCACAGGCTCAGCAGGAGAACATCAGACACCGGCCCAGGACGAACGTCAGACGATGGCGGGGTCATCACGGGTTGATGAAGTCCAGGGTCATCTGGCACGGGCATACTAGGACGGCCTCTCTCTCAGGCCTCAGGCGTAGCACAGGCTCAGCAGGAGAACATCAGACACCGACCCAGGACAGACGTCATCACAGGGTAGACCAAGGAGGAACCGGCAGGACATCGGAACATCAGGAACACGGACTGGATCTCAGGGACACAGGAACACGGACAGGAAATCAGGAACACGGATTGGATAAAGGGAGTCAGGAACACAGACAGGAACACGGACTGGAACATCAGGAACACGGATTGGGTCACAGGGAGTCAGGAACACAGACAGGAACACGGACTGGAAGATCAGGAACACGGATTGGGTCACAGGGACACGGACTGGAACACAGGCATCGGACTCCGGACATCTGGTACCGATCAGCAGGCTCCGGACATCAGGTAGAGATGGATAGGATCCGGACATCTGGAAGTGGTCGTCGGACATCGGGCCATGGTCATCAGGCATAGGATCCGGACATCTGGCAGCGACCTGAAAAGGAACCCCAGCGGTCTGGTGCAAGCCCCGCCAGGCTCAACGGGAGCTGGCCGGGGATTGCACAGAAGCTGAGCACAGAGTAACAGAAACTCAGCACACACCGGACTCCTCCTTCCAAGATGAACTCAGGTTATATAGCAAGGATTCACAGTCACTGGCACAGGGTTCTGGACAGGCAGGCTGTCACGACAAGTGACCAGGCAGTCTCTGGAACAGGCAGGTTGTCACGGCAAGTGACCAGGCAGTATCTGGACAGGCAGGTTGTCACAGCAAGTGACCAAGGCAGTCTCTGGGACAGGCAGGTTGTCACGGCAAGTGACCAGGCAGTATCTGGACAGGCAGGTTGTCACAGCAAGTGACCAGGGCAGTCTCTGGGACAGGCAGGTTGTCACGGCAAGTGACCAGGCAGTATCTGGACAGGCAGGTTGTCACAGCAAGTGACCAAGGCAGTCTCTGGGACAGGCAGGTTGTCACGGCAAGTGACCAGGCAGTATCTGGACAGGCAGGTTGTCACGGCAAGTGACCAGGCAGTCTCTGGACAGGCAGGTTGTCACGGCAAGTGACCAGGCAGTCTCTAGACAGGCAGGTTGTCACGGCAAGTGACCAGGCAGTCTCTGGGCAGGCAGGTTGTCACGGCAAGTGACCAGGCAGTCTCTGGGTAGGCAGGTTGTCACGGCAAGTGACCAGGCAGTCTCTGGGCAGGCAGGTTGTCACGGCAAGTGACCAGGCAGTCTCTAGACAGGCAGGTATATACGACCTGATATGGTGGAGCCTCCAGGTAGGCTGCAGTCGGATGGCAGATGATCGCTCCCAGGTGAGCAGGCAAGAGCCGGGGATCTCTGCAGATGATGTCCGAACTTCCGGATGGAGCTGCAGTCGGATGGCAGATGATCGCTCCCAGGTGAGCAGGCAAGAGCCGGGGACCTCTGCAGATGATGTCCGAACTTCTGGATGGAACTGCAGACGGATGGCAGATGATCGCTCCCAGGTGAGCAGGCAAGAGCCGGGGACCTCTGCAGATGATGTCCGAACTTCTGGATGGAACTGCAGACGGATGGCAGACAGGCAAGCCGAGAGGTAACAGGCAGGTAACTGGAATCAGGAGCTGCTGGCTGAAACAGAGTTAGACTGCACAGGAACAACATTCAGGTACAGGATGCGATCCAGGATCAGGGATTCAAGTAATTAGACACAGCAGGAACAGGCCTGGATATACAGCCTCCAGGAACAGCGATCTGAGTAATCAGCCCCCAGCATAGGCGGAAACACAAGACACAGTTCAGACATTCAGGTACAGGGTTAGATCCGGGATCAGGGGTTCAGGTAATTAGACACAACAGGAACAGGCCTGGATATACAGCCTCCAGGAACGGCGATCTGGGTAATCAGCCCCCAGCATAGGCGGAAACACAAGACACAGTTCAGACATTTGTGTCGACCCGCCACCACAATTGTGGATTACCAGGGCAATGGGGTACTCAGAGCCGAGCCCATGGAAGTCTATGGGGTTTTTGTCACAGGTAGCTGTGGCTCGGTCTGTGGCCCGGGCGGTCTGGCGTATGTTGGGGGATATATTTACAGGGGATAGATTTATATACAGTTCGTGACGCCACCTGTAGTCTTCTAGTAATTAGTACCAGCGCTGCTGTAGATCTCTGAGGGGATGGTGGGCAGCTAGATGTCGGGTCCCCTACAGGTGGGACTGGTCCCTCAAAGTCTATGAAGTTGGTGAAGTCGGGTGCAGATAAAGAACACAGTCTCACACGGTCAGCGTCTTTCCATACCTTTACTTGTAAGATGTTCAGGCAGGTCCCAGGGAGGCTGATCCAAGGAGAGTGTATCTTGAGACAGCAGCTGGACAAGTTAGGGGCCTCCTTTACTCCCAATACAATGAGTACAACTAGCCTGAAGCGTAGTTCCCTCAATAACTCCAGCTAATCTATAGCTGTACTGCCCAGTCAGTGTTGTGTTAGGAGCCTTCCTGCGAGGGAGCTGAATTCTTATCTTATCGTGCACTGACTCAAAGTCTTCACTCCCCCTGACCCCAGTTACGTACTGACTATATGGGGCTTGTTTGCCGCGACCTAAGGTCCGGTAAATTCCTGGTTTTCTTACCACTATGCTTGTAACAATAGTGATCCTTCGGTCCCCAGTGACCGGTTGCAATGTGCAGGACTTCTTCAATCCGTAAGCACTATTCCAATAAACCACTGTGCCTTTCGCCTTGTCCTCGCTGGTAACATAAGCACTCACACTAGCCAAGGGTCGAGCAGTCACTTCTTTCTTTTCCTTCACTTCAAAGTTAGTTACAGATGCTCAGTTATCAATAGGCAGGAGCACGTCTCTGAACCTTACACCGTCCTTTAGACAGGATACTGAAGACTTTCTGCACTAAACTTCTTCTTTCCTTCCAGTGTATTCTGATGAGGTACAGCTCTGACTAGGCTGAGGTGAATTAAACCACCTGTACTAGACTCCACTTTCCGAACTGATGATAGAGCAATCTGGACTGCTTCCTCCCTCCAGACGTCTTCTCTCTCTGAAGTCCAGAACTGAACTGACTAAAATCACTCTAACACATACACCTTGACAACTCCCTCAAGAGTAAACTCCACTACCCTAAGGGTGTGTCTAGTATATGTTGAGTGAATGGATATTTAGCATTAAACTGCTGTCTCGCCACACACTCTCCAGTGTACTGCGTGTGCCTAACACCAGGGCTACACATTCAGGTACCGGGTTAGATCCAGGATCAGGGAACAAGACACAGCAGGAACAGGGAATCAGCTCTCCAGAGCTGATCAACTTCAGAGCAGGAGCTGAACACACAACCACATACGGCTAGGTTCAGGGATTCAGTGTGGATTCAATGTGAAGCTCTGGCAACGCCCACTAGGGCTGGGGAACTTTATATATGAGCTGCTTCACAGCGATAGGCTGGAGCAGTAATTCTAGTAAACACCCAATCCACATAAAAGCAGGACAGGTGTGGGCCGCGCCCCCTATGCAGAGCCAGACAGCACAACACAGAGGGAACTCAACAATGGCTGCTGCCACCCACGTAGTAAGTCATGCACCACTGCAGAGGACTTTGCAAGCTACGGACGGCTTTCACAGCAAGTCAGGAACCGCACATGCGGGCGGTCATGCAAAGCAGCGGAGCCACTCACGCAAGTACGGGTACGCAGCAGAGCCGGGAACTGAGCAGCATCCATATAGGTAACAGACAACAGTATCCCAGCTGGTTAGGGGGAAAGGAGCAAAAGGGTTAATGCAAAAACATGCAGAGTAACGCTGGAAAACAAAGTACAGAATACCAGCGTTACATCTCTCCTCAGGGTACCAGGCACAAACAACCTCCCATGCGGCATGTTAGATGGGGCATTCTCCTGTGCTTTAAGAATCTCATCTTCTAACACGGAGTCCAAAACAGCAATAACAACCCCTCTTGCAAGATGTTTTCCTCCTCCTCCTCCTCAGTACCCACCATAGGAGAAAAGCTGCGAGACAAAGCATCAGCTTTAACATTTTTAGTACCTGGGATGTAAGTAACGGTAAAATTAAAGCGTGAGAAAAACAGTGCCCACCTAGCCTGACGGGCATTCAAGCGTTTGGCAGCATCAAGGTAGATCAGATTTTTATGATCGGTGAAGACTTGAACGGGAAATTCCGCTCCCTCCAAAAAATGACGCCAGTGTTCAAATGCGAGTTTAATTGCCAACAATTCCCGATTACCGATATCATAATTTAGTTCAGACTCAGAAAATTTCTTTGAAAAACAAATCACAGGGATGTACTCCATCCGTCTTTTCCTGAGACAACACTGCGCCGACCCCCACAGAAGAAGCATCAACCTCAACCAAAAATGGTTTAGTCACATCAGGCTGCGTAAGGATGGGAGCAGAGCTGAACCTCTCCTTTAGCAACACAAAAGCCTCAATGGCCTCAGTAGTCCACTGAACCGCATCAGCACCTTTCCTGGTGAGATCGGTCAGAGGTTTGGCAATCACAGAAATTTTTTTTATGAATTTTCTATAATAATTTGCGAACCCCAAAAACCTCTGTATTGATTTCACACCAATAGGTCTAGGCCATTCCTGCACAGCTTGCACTTTCACCGGGTCCATCTCAAAACCTTCACTGGAGACAATGTAGCCCAAAAAACTAAGTCTCTGTACAGCGAACTCACATTTTTCTAGTTTGGCAAAAAGTGAATTATCACTCAGTAACTGTAATACTTCACGCACACTCCTCCAATGAGACTCCAAATCCGGTGAATAAATCAAAATGTCATCCAAATACACAACCAAACTTCTGCCGATCAAAGGTCTAAGGATGTCATTAATAAGGTTCTGAAAAAATGCCGGAGCACTGGAAAGTCCAAAAGGCATGACCAGATTCTCAAAATGACCCAGTGGAGTGTTAAACGCAGTCTTCCATTCATCCCCCTCCTTCATGCGCAACAAATTGTATGCCCCTCGAAGATCAATTTTCAAGAACCACTTGGCCCCCACTAACTGATTAAACAAATCAGGAATCAATGGCAGTGGGTAAGGATTGCGTACAGTGATGTTATTAATCTCACGAAAGTCTAGACAAGGCCGTAAACCGCCGTCCTTTTTTTTAACAAAAAAAAATCCAACCGCCACAGGAGATTTGGAAGGCCTAATGTGACCGGCGGCCAAGCTTGTCTGTATGTATTCCTCCAAAGCCTTTCTCTCAGGAATAGTCAAATTAAATAAACGACTTTTAGGAAGAGTTGCTCCAGGGACAAATTCAATTGCACAATCATAATCTCTATGAGGAGGCAATACCTGCGATTCCTTATCAGAAGAAACTTTCCAAAAATCCTGAATAGGTACAGGTAACTCCCCCTTAACTACAGCAGCAATACGCCCGTTACAACACTTGTCATAACAATTAGGACTCCAGGACTTAATTTCATTGGTAGACCAATCCAGTACCGGATTGTGCAATTTTAACCAGGGTAACCCCAAAATCACAGGTGAGGGCAAATTATTCAAAACTACCAAATCCAAATTCTTTTGATGAACACCATTAATAGTAAGAGGAAATTCACAGATATGGTGAGTAACATTTTTCAAGTGAGAACCATCCACAGACACCACATTAATAGGGGAAGACAGAAGTTTGGGTTTTAATTTTAGTTTTTCCAAAAATTTCCCATCAATCACATTGAGAGTTGAACCACAATCCACAAATACCCAAAACTCCATTAATTCCTCCTCACCAGCAGTGGTAGCAGAAAGAAAGACACCTTTATTGTTTAAAGAAGCTATACGGGCGAAACTGACCTCATTTTTTTTTTCTCTCTTTATTCATTCGAAGCGCACAGTTCTTAATGAAATGCTCAGATTTACCACAGTAGAAACACAAGCCCTTAGCAAATCTGCGTTCTTTTTCCCGAGAGTGAGGTGTCATTGCTCCAATCTCCATCGGCTCTGCAATGTCAGTACATTCCTTCTCCAAACTTGGAGCTGACAAGGCAGATTTACTCTCATTAACCCTTGCACACAGTCTCCTATCCACCCGTATGGCTAATTGCATAGCCTCTTGCAAGTTACCAGGTATAGGATAAGCAATCAGCAAATCTTTAACCCTTTCACTTAACCCTGCAAGAAATAAACTTTTCAAAGCTGAATCGTTCCAGCCCACCTGTGTGGACCACCTTCTAAAGTGAGTACAATATTTCTCCACATTACCTGATCCCTGTCTCAAACGTCTCAATTCTGTCTCAGCTGATGAAACACGATCCGGATCGTCATATAACAACCCCAAAGCAGAAAAAAAACTATCCACTGATCTAAAGCATGGATCACTAGGCTGCAGAGAAAAGGCCCAATCCTGAGGTTCTTTGCGCAAAAGTGACATTATGAACCCTATGCGCTGTGATTCCTCACCAGAGGATCTGGGTCTCAAACGGAAATACAACAAGCAAGCATTTTTAAAAGAAAAAAAATCTTGTTGTTCACCAAAAAATAAA